>CM059220.1:3480172-3640172 GCA_030347435.1 Clarias fuscus | reverse complement strand
CATTAGCTCAGTTGTGATCACGTGATGCTCGGTGTCAAAACATAAGCGCATACGTGCTACATGATACTCGGTACTTGTAAACCAAGACTTGTTCATTTTCCAAGTAAAAATTTTTAAAAAGTCTTTGCATGAGAAATCTAGTAGACCTCATGATGTCATGTCTAATAATGTCATAATGCTGTAGGATGCAAAGTGCCAAGATGGTGTTCAAGCAACTGATATTTTTACTTTTATTTATTTTTTTATAAAAAGAAATGAGGGAAAATACCATTATAAGAGCGAGAACATCAGGTCGAGGAGGTGAGCTACAGTCAGGAGCAGGGTGCTGGTGGACGGCTGCTCCGAAAACCTGAGAACTACATGATAAATATAATAGAACAGGAAGCACAGGGGCCAGCTGCAGCTCCACTCAAGTGGTACTGCTGCTGCATATAAAAAACACACACATGCGCGCCACACACACACACACACGCAGCCTTAATACTGTTTGCTTTTCTCTCTGCTTTGTTTTGCATCCTCGGCTTTTGGCACTTGGAGAGTGCGAGAGGTCTTCACGTTCTCATTTTTCTCCGATGCTCATTGGTAAAGTGTAAAGCACGGGCAGGGCTATTTGTCTTCATCTGTTTTTTTTCCTCTCTTTATATATATTTTCCCTTTCCTTTTGTTCCCACTGCACCTCACAGGAACCAAAACCAAATGTTAAAAGCATTTCGTTTGTTCTGGGGCCTTTCTTGGTAGAACAAAGCCACCCTGCAGAATCCGCTTGTTGCTGTAACCTTTAAAAGGAAATGAAGTCCGAGGGGCTCTGCCCGGGGTTGACGCCTAATTTGTCCGCATCTTATATAAATTATTGCTGCTTTGTCACTGAATGCGCAATCAATGTACAAAAAGGGCAACCGATAATATATTGGATGTTGTTTTGCTGTTTGTCTTGCGCTGCCAGACCTGTCGAGATCGTGAGTCATGATGACTTCTTTATGCATTTCTTGCTTAAATGATTTTTCTTTTTCTTTTTTTTCTTTTTTTTCTTATAAAATCTAAGACAAGGAACGCTATAGATTACACAGAAGCACTATAAAGCTAAGAATACATATATTAATTCTTTTTTTTTTTTATAAAAACCAGAATTACATCACAATGTACACAGTGTAGGAGATGTTCTAACTATAAAGTATATTACAAAAGCCCACAAGAAATAATGTTTAATGCATTTTATACATATATCATTATCTTTCATTATATCTCAAGCAAACGATTTAGGAAAATAAACTCCATGAATTATTGTTGTTTCTGGGCTTACTAAATATTGAGAAGGAACGATTTTTTTCTTCGTACTGTAAATTGTTAAAATTTTCTGTAAAGAAAGGTCTAAATGTGTCCTTTCAGAGATCCGACCGTTCACTTATTGTCTATTTTGCGTCTTCTGTGTGTGGTCACAGTGACATGGATTGTGGAGGTGCGAGGGGGGGGTGCCAAGACCTAAGCCACTATTCTGCTTTTCAGATACAAAGCCTACATTTTTATATAAGAGATGGTGGAGAGTTTCATCCCTGCTGATGAGGAAACGATTGATTATCACTGATTGTTACCCATAAATAAATTTACACTTCTTGAGGTATAGATAGATAGATAAATAGATGGATAGATGGATAGATGGATGACTGGAAGGGGGCAAATACTTTTTTGCCTTGGGGACAATATATACACTGTATATATACAGAAGCTGTTTTGCAGCTTCAGGACCTGCACTACTTGCCATAATTGATGGAACCGTGAAAAAAAAAAAAATCAAGAAGGGGGCAAATACTTTTTCACAGCACTGTGTATAAAAGCATATCATTCACAATTAATATGAATAAAATAAAAAGGCATACATGAATTGTACTATTATACTGTAAGTGAAATAAAGTCAAATGAAGGCAACCTTTGATGTGCAATTGTATTCGTATAGTCGTATATGATAACGATAATATGATATATATATATTATATATGATATATGATGATATATGATAATAATATCTAGAGATAATAGTAATAATTGTGCAAAGAACAGCATGAGAGTAACAACATACTGAACCTCAGCATATTGGAATAAGATGTAATACTGAGAGTGAGTGAAACTAAAAGATTAAGTTGGATTAAGTTTTGTCAGTTGAGCAGCTTTGCGACAGAAGCCTTTAACTGAACACACACTCTTCTGTTTGGAAACACAGTGCTCAGGGTTGGCCATGATGGACAGTATTTTTTTTTATGTCCACTTCCTCGAGAGAGTCCATCACCACAGCGACCACTGAACATCTCTCCTGTCCTGATCTCAACATTCACTCCCTCAATGGAGAACTGCAGTTTTATGGTACAGGAAAATGTAGTTGTTGCTGTTGTTGTTGCTGTTGTTGTTGTTAGCGTTCATGTTGCTTGCTACAATGAGACACGGTCTTTTATTATTTCTCATAAATAACTTGCAGAGGTTTTCTGGATCTATCTAGGCGAGTCCATGTCCTTGTACGACGAGAGCTTCCTCTCTCATTCATTAGCGAGTCAGCACGCTGCTCAGGGTTAAATTGGCGGCAGACTGCCAGCGCTAGTCCGGCCTCCCGCACTGGTTCCTCATCAACGCACCACTTAGTCACCGGCGGCAGACAGCCATTTGTCAAAAGGGACTTGTGCTTCAAAAGCGGCCGTCTGTCAGCTGGCCCGTAAAAAGAGAACGAGGAGTGAAAAACACACTGATCTGGCTTTCTCTCTGTCAGCACGCCCAGATAGCGCTGGCCAAACAGCGTGGCGAAGCTGCCAGATTCCTCTCGCTCTGACATCCTCTCGGAAGCCTATGTAGCAGCAGCACATTGCGGCGTGAGTTCTCTCGCCGCTGCGTCTCCGAGCCGTCAGACTTCCCAGCAGGAGTCAGGAGAGCTGAGGTGGCAGTTCGCTTATTACATCTGTGCTACACATTATCTGGCTAGACGGCCCAGATTAGCATTTATAATCGATATAGATTTTCCACCGCTTACAAAAAAGCTGCGATATAAAATTCAATGTTATTCGCAGAGCGCTTTTAACAACAGAAACGGACGATTTCCGGATTATATTCCTAACTTCATCCTGATGATTGTAGCTTTAATAATCACGACTAAAAACGACATGAGAGAGCAGCCTTGAGGCTCAAACTGGAAGCCGCTGGTCCTCATGTGCGTGTGACATCGAATACTGAATACTTTACGACTGTGTGATTGTATAACCGGTAACTTATTTTTAGTTTTACTCTACTTTTTTTGTGATTTTGTCAAACAACTGTTCACTGATGGAGAATTGAGTGCAGAACTGTTCGTGGCAATCTCAGTCCTAAAGCTATCGTAGAAATTGCAGCCCGATGTTTGATTGTTGCAGATGAAATCCATCTTCATGGTTTCTAAGTGTCTCTTTAGGTGCTTCGTACTGGACCATCTTCACTAGCAGCGAGTCGTCTCCAGGTGATGAGAACTACAGTACAACTAGGAGTATGGTATTAGTATGGATCAGGCATGTCCAGAAAGCAGAAGTAGGAGTCGCATGTGTGGAGAGAGAGAGAGAGAGAGAGAGAGAGAGAGAGAGAGTCAGCATAACTAAAAGTGCCCAAAAACATTAATCATCAGCCACTTCACCATCAACAAATATGGTATGTGATATACAGTATGATATGACACGATACGATACGTTATGATAAGATAAGATACAATGTGATATGATATATGTTATTATACAATACAGTATGATATGATACAATATGGTATGATGTTATATATGATATGGTACAATCAGATATGTTATTTGATGTGATGTAATATATGATGTGATACGATCAGATATGATATATAACACACACGATGTGATGTGATGTGATATATAATATATGATGTATGATATGATCAGATACTATATGACATATCATATGACATGACATCACATGATGTGATGTGACAAGTTGTGACACGACATGACATGATGCGATATATGAGATGATATGGTACGATACAATGTGATGTGAAGTGATATACGATATGATATGATCAGATGTGATTCAATATATGATGTGCTATGACACAATGTGCTATGATGTGATATGATATATGACATGATAAGGTATGATTTGATATGATATGATATGATATGGTACAATATGATTCTATATGATATGATACTATATTATACAATATATATATGATATGTACAATACAATACTTGTGCATTTGCCTGTAGGTTCATTCCATTATATGCCAAATAAAGCATTTAATGCTACTAAATACAAAAACAGCAAGGAGACTGAAGATGTTTTGCATCTTCTATTATGCCAATTATGCAGTTGGGTGAATGTTTAATGCATGAAGCCATATTTAACCTGGATGCATTTTAAGACTGTTTACGAAGCTCTCGAACCTTTTGCATTTATGTGCAAATGACTGTGCGCTAGTCTACTGCTGAGTCTGGGCTTTAGGGCTCTGACTGGTTGTTCAGCTCATAATTCACAATGTTATTATGCAGTACAGTTAGCGTTCGAGCGCACTGCTGACTCCGGGGAAACAGAGATTTTAAGTACAATACACAACTAGTAAAAATTGCTTAGCACCTGAAATCTTTTCACCTTTGTTGGATGTCTGAGCAAGATGTTAATTGAGAGATAAGGGCAGGGGTAGCTCAGTGGTAAAGGCATTGGACTACGGTTCAGAAGATCCCAGGTTCAAACCTCACAACCAAGTTGCTACTGTTTGGCCCTTGAGCAAGGCCCTTAACCCTCAATTGCTCAGATGTAATGAAATAAAAAATTTAAGTCGCCCTGGATAAGGGCGTCTGCCAAATGCCTAGATGTAGATAAAAAACAGTTAGACTTGATTTTATTTTAAAAATCTTAATCTAATTGGATCAGAAAATGACATACAATAAAACCTCTTCAGATAGTTTAATACACTTTCTATGGTTAATTCTAGCAGTGTCGAGAAACTTTCATCTATAAACTTTACCATCCAAACTAATCCCAGAAATTCATCAAACTCAAGATTGTGGTGTGTAGTTTATTACGGTATGTAATTAAAGTTCCCATATTTGACTATGTCTTTAAACATTTTACACTCCCACAAAATGTCTGCTAATGTCCCAGGTGAAATATATAAATTCAGATACAGTGGAACCTCGGATTGCGAGTAACTCGGTTTATGAGTGTTCCACAAGACGAGCAAAGATTTTTAATACATTTTGACTTGAAAAACGAGCATGTCTTGGTTTACGAGTGCCAAGTTTTTTGACACCGACACACACACACACACACACACACACACACACACACACACACACACACACACACTCTGTCGCCTTTACACCCCCCTCCCCGGCTTCACACGGACACACACTCTCTGCTCTACACAGAAACTCTGCTCTGTCGCGATTCTTTTCAAAGGTAAGGTGCTGGTTCATTTATTTGTTGGGATTTTTGTTTTACTTTTTTAAAAGGTAAAGTGCAGGTTAGTTTGTTTCATTTTTACTTTATATATTGTCTTAATTATTTTTTCTGTATTTATTTTTTTGGGCTGTGGAACAAATTATTTGAGTTTTCATTATTTCTTATGGGAAGGGTTGATTTGGTTTACGAGTGTTTTTTAAGACAATTTAAAATTAAGACAATAATAATAAGACAATTGTATTTATAATGCTCATTATAAATACGTAGGAAATGTGCGAGAAAATACGTATGAATGAAAATGAGCAGATAGTCCCTGATGAGCAAGCCGAGGGCGACGGTGCCGAGGGAAAAACTGCCTGAGATGGCAGTTGGAAGAAACCTTGAGAGGAACCAGACTCAACAGCACTCATTCGCGTGATAACGGATAGCAGGGATTGATCTGCAGTCATACTGTGTGTTCGGCGGCTGGAAGTTCAATATAACTATATAAGTTAATATGGAGTCCAGTTTGTTAGTGGAGACTCGGGTAGATTGCAGGAAATTCCAATCCTGAACTATTGAGCGACTGCAGTCACAAGTGCATCAGCCGAGGCCCGGACCGCCTTCATGGTAAAGTGTAACCGTCCCCAGTCACCACACGCATCCCAAGCAGACCACACAGAAGAGGGACAACAGGACGAGACATTTCCACATGTTTAGATCGTTAAAGGAGTTCCTGGGAGGCCGGCGTTTCGGACGTGACTATGAGTAGCCCGATCATTGCTCCAGCGTACTGAGAAAACGTTCTACCTTGATGGTGTCCAAGCTCTAGTGAAGCACTGGGATAAGTGCATCAGTGTAGCAGCGGATTATATAAAGAAATCCATGGGGTTTAAACTCTCAGAACTGCACAATCAAAAGTCCTGCTTTTACTTGAACGGCCCTCGTATATTTTACTCTGTTAAACATCACATTAAAAATCTGCCTATTATTATTATTATTATTTGAATAAAACTATTCAAGGATTATGCAGTGTTCTGTGTACAAGCCCCTGTCTATGATCTGTTACTATAGAAACCCGATCATATGACAACATGCGCATTAATATCAACCCATCATTCATCTTACAGCTTCCCAAGCCGTTCTGTTACTGTACATTTAAAAAAAAAAAGTCGTTCACCTTCTAACCAATCAGATTCAGAACATCATATGCCGTGTGGTGTAAAAGAAAATGAATCAACACCTTTTGAGGTTTGTGATATAAACTGTTATAACACCCGAGACGCTCCAGGTGTTCAGTGTGTGTGTGTGTGTGTGTGTGTATATATATATATATATATATATATATATATATATAGATGTACAGAGCAATATCATGCACAGTGTGACGCCTCTTCATATCACCTGAGGGAAATCTGATAGGTTAAAACCCTGCCGTGTTAAAGAGTTATGAATGTCATGCGATCCCGGAGTATTTTATCAGCCTCGGCTTGACGGTCGCAGGTAAAGACGCTTTTGTAAAACTTTTACCTTACTCGAGAGATGTGATTCATACAGTATCAGATATTTTACCTGTGACCTTTAATAGAATAGGATTGAGCGTTGGGTAAAAAAGGTCAGATGCGTCTCTGATACGTCCCTGATGTGTGACACAAAGCATCCGTTTCACTTTAAAGCATCGTCCTTCTGAAGCCCTGATAGGAAAAAAGCCTGTGTTTAAGGATACAAACTGCCTTCTGATCTGTTGATTTATTTACTCTAATAGGTTTATATTAAGCTGCTAGTTTTAACATGTTATCATTTCCCACTTTTTTTGCTATGACTTGCCAGGAAATCACCACTAGTGATGAGCTGTGTGTGTAGTCATGCATGAAGGTCGGGGCTCATGGAGGGGGGGTGATGGGGGGTGATGGGGGGTGGTGTCAGGGTGACCGGCGGTGATCCGCGGCTTGATGGCAGGGGCCAAGCTTTTTGAGTACGCTCAATGTATTCATGGGGGAAGCTATGGACTTTTGTATGCTTTCCTTTGTCATGTGATTTAAAACATTTTTCTAAAGTCTTTGTTGATGCGTCTGATAAAGGGATGCTTTTTAAAATCTGCATCGGACATCATCTGTAAGTTTGCAAACATTGGGATTGTTGTACATACAGAATATTTAATCACCTACAACCTACGACATTGGCTATCGCAAGTCTCTGTAGGTTTCCGCAGACCCTTGTAGCTTATCACAGAGGTATTTTGTGGCCTTCTTTTATCAAATTGTTGGGTTTTCTGTGATTTTATGTAGCACTATTATAATTCACCTTAGTGCTTTGTAAGCTACATAATAGCTTATGCTCCTAGAAAGGGTTGATTGTGCCAGTATATATTTTTTTTTTGTTTGTTTGTTTGTTTGCTGAAATTGTATAAATTGGAACTTGGCTTAAACTTCCTTTCTTTGGTGTAACAATGTATTAATTCCTGGAAGGAGTCTCCAGTGTCAGTGCTTTGTACAGCCGTGACCCCTAGAGGGCGCCTGGCGCCTAGAGACTCTTTTGTGGGGTTTTTTTTTTTTTTTTTGTAGTTTTTGTTAAGTTGGACTTCATTTCCCAGGATGCACCTCGGTCAGGTGATGGGAGCGCTCACCTGAACCGAGTTGGCTCATTAGTTTCATTATAAACTGTTTATGTTCTGTTTCAGTTGTCTTGCATCTGTTGGAATAAACTTGTGACACGCCGGTTAGTTTATCTTCGTGACTGTCTAGTTCAGTTCATAGTTTTTAGTTAGTTTTGTACAGACTACTGTTTTTGTTTCTTTTCAAGTTAAGTATGTTTGTTTATGTCTTATTTCTTTATTAAAAGCATCTAAAAACATCTTAACCTCTGCGTTTATGCCTCGCCTACAACAACAACACCACCATTACATCCGTGACAATTACAAATCCGCATCATTCAATTCTAATTATTTTCTAAGTTTTTTTGTTTTTTTTTTTAGTGAGGTTGGATTTGCATGTCATGATGTGATGGTTCACACTCATAATAACAAATGACTTTGATCTGACTCTAATGTGGAAGCATGAAATCATGCAAGCGCTCATTCATTCATTTCCAACAATGGCTGCCATTTCAGCAGAAATATGCTTGGGGTGTGCAAGCAGTTAGTCAGCTGTATGTGTTGTTGAGGTCCAGAAGAAGGAAGAAAGCCAGATGCTTTGCTTTAGCTGTTGCTATCGCTGCTACGAAATCCTGGCACTTGACATCAGCAGAAGCAAAAACATGGCATGAAGTCAGATCTGACCATTCTCATTCGGGTCACATGACCACGTTTCGCATATGTATCTGATCTAAGCCCATGTACAAAAGTGAAATCTGAACAATATCAGATTGTCATCTAGACAGGTCACCTACTCATCTTCTATACCGCTTTATCCTGTGCACATGGTCGCAGGGAGACATAGGGCACAAGGTGGGACACACCCTGGACAGGGTGCCAAACCACTGCAGCGCGCGCACACACACACACACACACACACACACACACACACACACACACACACACTCCATTCACACTCTACGGGAAATTTGGGAACACCAATGAACCTAATCTGTGGGAAGAATCAGATCACCTGCAGGAAACCCACCAAGCATGAGGAGAACACTGCAAACTCCATACACACAGACCCGCGTGCCCACTAGTACCCGGACCCTTTAGATCTAAGGCCGCAGTGATAACCGCTAAGCCACCGTGCTGCCTCATTAGCTCACATTAGGGTGAAACTGAGTCGCTTCAGGCTGGTGATATGGACTTAGCCTTTGTGGTTACTCTTTAATATGACAGGTTTCTATGCTATTCATTTTTTTTTTTTTTTTAGCTTCATTAGCTTCAAAAAGGTTCACAAGTCAGCCGGGAGTCGGCTAATGGAAGAAGATACACGTCTTTCCATGTTCGGTAAATTTGATTCATGTTTGATATCAATCACGGCTTTATATGAAAATACCTCCTGTATTAATAAGGTAGTGCAAAATTCATAAATGCTTAATATGAAGGTGTCACCTCCTTATATAGACTCAAAGGCACGCCCATTCGAGACTCGTTCCATACGGGCAATAAAAAACACCATCTTCAGGATTTAGAAATGCACAGCTTGGGAATACTTTTGCTAGAATTTTAAATAGAAAACTATCATTTTAATACATTTTAATATTGGCATCTTTAACATGTGTGCAGTGTGGAATTTGTCTTTTATCTCATCTTTATCTTTCAAACTCTACATTAGCATCAAGATCAGAAACAAAAACAGCTTTAAATTATCATCATGTTACATTTAGAATGTGTGTGAGAAGCAATATACCTCCAAAATGTGTTTAAACCTAGACAGTACATATTGTGTGTGTGTGTGTGTGTGTGTGTGTTTCGCTTCAGTGTAAGATGACCCAACCCTGAGTGTATGAGGGTGTACTAACAGCACAAGCCCACAGCACCTCTCCCACCGAAGAGAGACTTCCAGTGCCGTAACCATGGAAACGACTCATCTGTAAAACATTTCAGATCAGTGATAACCGGAGAGATGCAGACACCCACACAGCACTCGTGTGACGAAGGTGCGTATACACAGACACGTTGTCACAGCAGCTCTTAGGAACGAGTTAAGCTTTAAAAAGCTCACACGTTTTTTTTTTTTTTCTTTTTCTTTGCTGTTTCAGTAGTATGAAACTATGCATATATTACACACTCTTGATTTATGTGAATCTATATCTAATATATCCTGTGCAGAACACACAATACATTTCTCAAACGCACACACACACACACACACACACACACACACACCTTTCTTTTTATTAGAGGACTTATCTCACATCCTTTAAAAATAATCCTGTTTTATAGAGGGGTGTTTTTATTTACAGTATACCGCTACAACCCTAATGCTCAAAACAGTGTACTGTTGAGTACTGTTAAGTTAAACAATTAGTTCGAATTAACTTTTTTTGATATTTATGTGTTTGTAGAAATTACACTTTTCAAGTTAGCTAATTTGATCTAGGGGCACTGGAGGATCAGTGGGAGGTGTTTCGTCTGCCATGCGAAATTCTCGGGTTCGATTCCCAACAACTGGATGAAGTGCTTGTCCCAAGTTCAGATACACACAATGGGAAGGTTGCATCAGGAAGGGCATCTGGGGTAAAACCTGTGCCAAGCTCGTGTGAGGACCGGATCGTCTGCTGTGGCGTCCCATCGCCTGGAGCAGCAGAAAGACCGACACCTATTTATTTGATTTACAACAACAACAACAACAACAAAAAAAAAAGAAAAGGAAAATTGCTATTAAATAGTATGAGTTAGGCGACTCAATAATGCAGGTAAAGAATGATTAATATGAATGAGTGCAACAAACCCGAAAACTGATTTGAGAATTTTGAGAATGAGTTCTGTTTACTTACAATTGGAAACATCATTACTTTAAAAAACATTGATGTAACTGATTGATGTTTTGCCAACTTATTCGGGTTTACAGTGCACTTTTGGCGATGACCACCCGTTGCACGATCCTTATGCTGTGCATTATGACATCAAAGCTGATGTTGACGCTGCTAACTGGTACACATTCAGTGAGGACACACCTGTGACACGCCCATGATGGAACTACTTGAGAAAACTTCCACAAACACACAATCGTCGGCCACAGTGGATTTCTGTCTTACAGAATGCCCATTGCTCTAGACTCACTAGACCTTTTGCTAAGTCCAATCGTTATGCTCTTGAAGACTTTCTTTTCTGGGATTATTCACACTACCGGTGGATTTCTAGTGTGAATAAACTCCTGCGAGTTCTTGTTGCTCTGTGTGTGGAAATGCTCTTAGTTGCGCTACTAACTGTAGCTGTGATTACTGATGACATTTTTTTTTTCTTTTCTTTTCTTTTTTTTGCTACGCAACTTCACCAGGTGATCCCTCATGATTACTTTTCCTGACCACATACTGTATCTTCTGCACTCCTTCACGACCATCATTCCAGGTTTGTAATAATGCGTTCGACAGTTTAGAAATCTCCTTAGTTGTTTTCTTTGCTTGATGCAGGCCAATAATTTGACCCTTCTGAAAACCAGCAAAAATAAAATCTATGCAGTGACCACAGGATACACCTTCTGACTGCCCACTCGTGGTATCAATTAGAGTTAAAGGAATCGCTGCCAGCTGTAACATACTAACCGCTGCAGTAATCACCAACTGAAAGGCGCTCAGGCATTTGCTTATTTGAATCCAAATTTGGACTTGTGGTGGCTTGTACAGGTGCTGTAGGTGCGTTACCGTTGTTTTTGTGTCTTCTGCATACTCTGAGTATTTATGATAAACTATCACATTGGTTGGCTCTTTTGAGTGACACAAATAGCCACGCCCACGAAGAGACCTTCATCCTGACCAAGTCCATCACAGTGTGGTGTGAAAGAAAGCCCTTCAAAGTGTGTTTTACAAGACACTAGACGTGTGTGTAGAGCAGTGCTTCCCAATCCTGCCCTACACACCCTTGTGTTGTTTCCCTGCTCTGACGTACCCTCTTCTGTCCAGAAAAGGCTCTTAATTAGCTGATTAGTTACATCAGATGGGCTGGAAGCTGAGAAAACACTCAAATGTGCCGGGCAGGACGTCCTCCGGGACCAGATTTGGGAACCACTGGCATAGAGCATGCGGCATCATCAGGGACTCCTTTCATTTCATTTATCTCCTTTCACTATTTATAAATGGTTTAAGCTCCTTCCATCCAGGAGGAGATACTGTAGAGGAACCAGGAGGCTTCAGGCCAGCTTCTTCACTGCAACCATCACCCTGCTGTACACCACACTACACCGTTTCACCTCTCATGTTTCACAGCCTGCAATCATGCTGCAGCTCAAATCTGTATTATATGTCATTTATTATCTATACAGTGCTGTGAAAAAGTATGTGCACCTTCCTAATTGTTTTTTTTTCCCATATTTGTCACACTTAAATGATTGAGATCATCAAAAAAATAATAATAATGTACTACTACGCAAAGATAACCCAAGTGTATACAAAATCAAAAAAAAAAAAAAAAACTGTCCAAACTTGCCTGGCCCTAGGTGAAAAAAAAAACCTATTACCCGGTTGTGCCACCCTTGGCGGCAACAACATTAATCATGAGTTTGTGATAACTGGCAATGAATCCTTTACATCACTGTGGACAAATTTTGGCCCACTCTCCTTTGCAGAACTGTTTTATTTCGGCTTTATTTATTGGAGGGTTTTCCAACATGAACTGCCGGTTTAAGGTCATGCCACGGCATCTCAATCAGATTTAAGTCCAGACTTTGACTAGGCCACTGCAAAACCTTTTTTTTTTTTTTTTTTTTTGACATTCAGAGGTTGACGTGCTGGTGTGTTTTGGATCGTTGTCCTGCTGCATAATGAGCAACACTGTGTGGCAAAAAAAATGAAGTCAGCTGACAACCTGAATGCACTGAATGAGCAGCTCATCACCTACTGCATGGAGCTTTTCTTCTCTGGTGGCGCGGCCATATCCCAGGACTCAACAGTGGTTCTGGGAGAATGAGGAATCATTTTCACACGTCAAAGGTCGGATGAAAATATTAATTAGCTATCCATCCATCCATCCATCCATCCATCCATCCATCCATCCATCTGTCTAAAACCTGACCCATAATAGCAGCTAGTAGAATATTGCTCAAGCGTTGCAGAGAACACTTTTTTGTTTTGTACATGTTTAGCCTTTCAAGCCCCGCCAATGAACCATCCGAGAACCATTCACGATTCCTCCTTACTCACACTTGAATTTGCATTCTTCTGAATATTCTTTGCATTCGGAAATGCTAATGCAATTTGCACTTGTGCCTCGGTGTTTGTTAAAAAGCACAGCAGTGCCAGAGTGTGTGGAGCGGCAGGAACAGTTAACAACCTTTAACAGGGTTCAGCAGGAGCTGTGGCGCCACTCAGCAGGAGATGAGGAGCATAATTAACTCCTCAGGAGCTGCGAGACGCAGAGCTGAAAGTCTAATTATATCAGAAGATGGGTAGATTTGTATCTTTGACTAATAGATATTGAACACAGTAACATATGGCAGCTGTGTGTCACTGTCTTGCTGCTAAAGCTGAGATTTGGTTTCTGAATTCTACCGAACAGGAAGTAAACCTTGACGGAAGGTTTTATTAGTATCTTAGCCCTTAGAGTAAAGTAGCTGTCTACTGTAGTAATTCACGGCTAAATTGTTAGTAATTATGTTTAAAGTATGTTATGTAAAGATGAAAGTAATGTACAGTATGTAGTACTATGGTGCTGCAATGCAATAAGTACTCAAACTGTAATGAACGAACCTGAAATTTGTACACAGTATAGCTTTATTGGGGAAATATGGAAATGTACGGACATGTGAAGAAATGTATTGCCACCATAACATCGCTGCACTGTGCGTTCTGATATATTTCTATCACAACCAGCATTAACCCTCTCATAAATCCAATCTACACCGTGGCACTCCTATTAGATCGGACTACGAGCCCAGCTCTCGCTCCTCATGTGCATCAGTGAGCCGTGGCCACCCATGAACCCGTCACCAGTTCACCGGTTTTCCTTCCTTGGATCCTTGGAGCACTTTTGGTTTGTTCAATCACCAGAACTTTTCAGCTAATTTTTTTTTTTTTTTTTTAAGATGCAGATGTGCAACACAAACATATTGCAATTACTGTACCAACAAAACTTAGTAATTCCACAATGTTCTTCACAAATGTGCAACGTTGTGGTGGAATACAAACAAAAGCCATCTACACTTTTCCTCTGAAAATAAAGAAAGAAAGAAATAAAAACACATCCGGAGCGTGTCTGAGAAACACATACGAGAGGCAAGACAAATCACCAGGACAGAAGCTGCTGATTCCCGATCAATTGCTACAAGTGCTGAAAGAATCAAGCACTTTTTTTTCCTTTTCTTTTTTTTTCTTTTTTTTTTTTTACATTGTCATTAGTATTGGCATTTTACCACATAAATGATGTTCAGTGTTCACTGAGAGGTTCTTCTGTGCACTTTATCTTTTAAGTTCCCAGAATTTTACTCATTCAATTTTTTTTTTTTTTTTTTTTTAAGGAAACACAGTGCATTTTGATGGATGTCTAAATTATTTGACTTGAATGTCTGAAAATTAAGCTATTCGCTTTTCTGAGCACATTTAGGAGAATATGCTGAGATAATTTGTTTTATTTTATGCTTCATTTACTTTGACATTTTGTGCACTTTAGTTTTTTTTTTTTTTGCTTTTTTGTTTTTTTTTACTCAGTCTATGTTTTATTCATTTTTACATGTTTTTTTTTATTTTTTTATTTAGTCATCGACACTGAAAAGAACAATTTGTCATTGTTATGGGCAGCTATCAAGGTGGCACTTTGATATTTAGAAATTTTGTGCATAAAGCATTTTTTTATTTTTTTTATTTTTTTTTTAGAATTTTTGTAATACTGTCTTTCTGGTAAGAGTATTTAAAACTTTTTAGAAGTGTAGTTCACACTGGAGCAACTTGCCCCGTCACTTTTTATTGTTTTAAATAAACTATTTCAACTTTTTTCTTCTTCTTTGATGGCACGGCCGTATTGTGTGTACGACAGTGTGTGTCGTGATCAAAGCTAAGAATAAGCGAATGCAACCTTAAAGTGTGCAACCTTTTTTTTTTTTTTTTATCAAGTCTTTTTTTTTATTTTAAAAGTGATGACTGTTTTTTTTAATACTTGACCCGTCCATGAATGTTTATTTCACGAAACGATCAATTAAAAAAACATTAGCTAATTAATCATGTCAGTAACATCATTTAAAACAATGCAATTAAAGCTTGTATAATTACAGTGTATAGTGTTAATTGTAGCTAATACAGTTACTGACGCTTTTTTTTTTCCTCTCAAAATCTAACGCTTATTACTTTATTAAGTCATCCCAACAAAAAAGAACAATTTGTCTTTGTTATGGGCAGCTACAGTATCAAGGTTGTATGCACTTTGATATTTTTATATCACATAAAGCGTGGTAAGAGTATTGGTAAGAGTATTTCAAACCTTTTAGAAGCAACATGCCGTCATGTTTAATTTTTTTAAATAAACCTCTTTTTTTTCTTTTTTTGCCTTTTAAAACACCTAAAATCTTCACAACATGCAAACCGCAACCATCCCAAGAAGAGCCTGTGACATCCTGCAGGGCCCGGGTAGCCTAAGAGCCGTAATTATTTTACAGCATTTTAGTCTTCTTTTTTTTTTTATGTAAATGATATTCAGAAGAACTTTCATCATTCAATCAGATAACCTAACAGCGCATATCCTAAAAACATGGCATATGTGCCTGAGGGAAAGTCTGCGCTAAAAGCCCATCAGTGATGTCACTCAGTTCTGGGAAATGTTGATCACCTGCCGCGTGTCCACAGTCGACTCTACAGTTTGAGTTGTGTTCATTGTCAGGGCCCTATCTCGTCTCACAGCTGCACCTCCACAGCCTGTTGTGTTCCGCGTTTTGAACCACGTGACTCGATTTCCATAAGCGGGGCGACGGTGACATCGAAATGCAAGCTCGTGCACAGCGGTCTCTGTCTGAAACTAGTTGATTTTAGTTTACAATTATGTGTACGAAACGATTTTTAAGACAAATGGACTTAAAGTGATGTCACACGTAAACTCACGATATCACCAGAGAACGAACAGTTCATTACAAACCAGATCCATCACTCATGCCTTGAGCATTTCCTTCTACAGGATGTACTTCTCCAACAGACTTTTTTGCTCAATATTATTCTCAGACCTACTGCTACTAAGCGGTATACAGTCCGTACTGTAGCTCTGTATGAATGCTGTAGGGTGAAGCGGTCAAAAGTCAGCCGCTCCAACAGACAGCATTTAGTAAAGAATTCAAACTTCCACCACAGCATGAACCCATTTAACATGTGGACTACCTCAACGAACACGGACTGTAAATTGTGTGTTCACTGACAGACAGGAGGCGATAAACGGATACGTGGTCTCTCCAGGCTGCTGGAGTTGTTTTACTCGTCACTCGTTTCATTAGCGATGGTTACAGCTTAGAATGCAATCCAGGCTTTCAAGCCTTAGCTACGTACCAACATACAGTATGCTGCGTGCAAAGCGTCAGTCCACATGCTCAGTGTTGGACATCGGTCCTGTGTGTTTAGTCTTCAATAAGCGTCTCACTCTAACGAGCACTGTTGATTGATTGTTGCAGCGTTTTCCTGATGCTGTTCCAATACTTCTGGCCCTTGAGATGAAAATCGCGTTGATGAATTTTCCAGCTGATGGTTGACTTTTGAATTTTGTTCTCCGTCACCGATTGAGGAGGTTTCCGTTCCGTGCTCAATTAGCCGTTCACTCTCAGGCTCGCAGTGATGGATCTGTGTCTCGTCACCAGTAATGATTCTCTTTCACCAACTTTTCTCTCTCCATGCATGCGACACTGCTTCGACAAAAAAAATACCAGATCATAAAGTCTGGACTGTGGATTGATGGAGCGTCAGCCCATTCCAGAGTGTATCAGGGTAAGAAGGGAAGCGCATGAAGCGGTCATGCATCGTGTCCACTGTACGAGCCTCCGGAGGCAGTGTTATGATCTGGGGTCGCTTCAGTCGCTCAGGCCGAGACTCAGCAACGTTATGTGGCAATAAAATGAAGTCACATGACCACCTGAATGTACTGAATCACCAGGATATCACCGCTATGGAGGTTTTCTTCCCTGATGGCACGGCCGGATTCCAGGACTCAGATTGTGGGATCATGAGGAATCATTTTCACACATCAGTTGGACACCACAGTGTGTGTGCTTCAATCAAAGCTAAAGATAAGCCAACGGTTTCTTAATGTGTGAGACGTTTTTTTGGCCAGGCCGTGTATTTATCACTTACAGAGGATGACTTGACAACTGTTTGACCATGAATGTTTGTTTATTTCAAGAAACAAAACAATTAAAGTAGCGAAGTAATCATGTCAGTAATATCATTTTTAAGAATGTAATTATAGTTTGGTTTACACGATAATGATCGAACTTGTAATTGTAACCAATACATTTACTCACGCTTTGTTTTCTCAGTATACAACACTGTGACAGGTGTTTTGTAATTTCCTTCGCTGCTGGAGAACATCACTCCAAAATCTCCAAAAATGATAATCAGCCGAGTGGGTGGTGTAACGCAGCCCGACATGAAGCGGCGTCTCTGTTAACACCATGAAGTTGCATTGAATATTTCATTTCTCTCATGCCACAGTAATTTGCCAATAATTACATGGTTAATTTCTATAGATAGTGGCTTAGGTTTCAATCGTTCATTGCTGTTAGTTGCTGTTTTTACTTACACCACCATTCAAAAGTTTGTGCACCCCTTCTAACTCCACGGTCGTTCCTGATTTTTATTTCGTTCTACACTGAAGGCGTTTATCCAAAACTATACAATGATCTCCTCTGAACAGTTGATACTGAGATGTGTATCTGCTCCTTCTGCTCTGTAAAGCTTCATAACGGCTCTAATCTGAGGTGCTGGTTGGTGGTTAATTGGTGATTTCTGAGGCTGGTGACTCGAAATGAACTTCTCCTCTGCAGCAGAGCTCAGTTTCGGTCTCGCTTTCCTGGGAAGGTCTTCATGAGAGACAGTTTCATCATGGAACTCGATGGCTTTTTACAAACGCACTCGACACACAATACTGTTCTTACAAGAACTGATCCAGATCAGCTGACCTTCATGTCTTTAAAATAACTGTTTTTGTTGTTACTTAAGTACATAATGCCACATGTGTTATTTCATAGTTTTGAAATAAAAATAACCAGGATTGTTCTAGAAAATAAATCCAAACTTGTGTCCAAATGCTTCATTGGTATTGTATGTAATAGCAGCTGTAAATGGTCAGTCTCAAGCCTCAATTGTTCTCACTTTCTCGTTCTCTCTCTCTCTCTCAAAATCATTATGTATTTGAAAATGCTCATTATTTTAAAACTGTCAAAGCTACCGTTATTAAAAAAAAAAAAAAAAAGAATAATAATAATAATAATAAACAAAAAGAAACACCTTCTGGTCAATCAAACACAAACGTAGCAGTAGTACAGTACAGTATACAGTTGCAATGACATAAACGTCATGGCAATACTGGGCTTGCAAGGATCACTTTGAATCATTGCAAGCCCAAAGGGTTAAATTTCACCTTTATCAGACACTTTTGAGGGCCATCAAGCTTCTGGAGGAATTCTGGTTGGAAAGTTGATCTTCATGGCAGAATTAATAGCATTCAATTACACTGGCTACACACTAAAAATGCTGGGTAATTCTTCTGGGTTATTTACAGTGAACTGGGTACGTTTTGTAGTTGGGTTAGCTAGCGACAGCTAACATCACAGACAAGACCGCCCCTCCCCCGAAATTCACCGTGTATTCAGTGGCTGTGTCAGCTTCGTGTCTTGTTTTAGGGCTTCCTCCTCATGCATTTAAGAGGAAATGTACACGTTAAATACAAGGTCTGTATACACACTTTCACTCACCTATGACTGAATTTGTTCACTGTATGTAACATTTATTACTGTTGCCGTGTTAACGTTACACTCATACTTTCAGCCTGGTCTGTGCTATAGCATGCTAGTTTATCTGACAATGGCTGCTAGCTGGCCAAACCAAAGAACCCCACCTGTGTATGAAAGAAACTGCAAAAATGTCTGAGCTTTTTTAGCTTTCTTTGTAGAATGCTTGCAGGGTGTATGAAGCTGGTGAAGTGATGAATGAAAGCTAAACTGTTAACTGAAGTGCCAGCATGACGCTCAGCTTTTAGCTAGGTTGCTTGCGTTAGCAAACACACATAAAATAGCTGAGGTGTTACAAAACACTAATCTTCTTACAAATATGCATAGTAGCCAACTCTCTCGAATTTTTCCATAAACTTTTACTTTCTTTAATTTCTTTCTTTCTAAGGTTGGAACCGACACTGTGGAATATCTCCAGCAGGCTGAAGTGTCGAGGCCGAACCCCTACATCCTGATGTTGGGAGATAATGACCAGCACTGCTCTCAGGCATTAGTGCTTCTCAGTAATAGTATCGTAATGATGTCGCTGTTGAACTTGTTTTGTATTATTTTATCTTGTGCTTTTGAAAAAAATATATAAATATTTTTTCCATGATTTGTACAATTAATTGGGTGTTGTTTATTGCATATATGTATGGTTTGCAAAACGTAGAGTCTTTTGTTGTAATAGACCAGTATATCAACGTAATTTAACTGTTGAAACTGTTTTACCCATAGACATGTAAAACATCAAAATAATAATAACTTATTTGTGAGGTAGAATTAACCCAGCATTATAGTTAAATATGACCTAGCATTGAATATTTTACCCATTTTACTTGTGTTAAATTAACCCAGCATGTAGTTGGTCCAATATTGATCCAGCAGCTGGGTTAAAAACAACCCAGTTTGGGTTGTTCTTAATTCAGCGTTTTTTTAGGGTGTAGTTTCCTGATACAGACGTGACTTTCAAGCATGCTGCATGTTTGAGGGTGCAATAGCTTAAAGCTAACCGGTTTTATCTATTCTACCGTACAACCTTTTGTGCTATGTTTCAGGTTGTCCTGTTGAAACAATACTGTCCAAGTTCCAACCATCTAGCTGATGACGTGTGGTTGTGCTGATGAATTTTAATGTAGTCCTGATTCTTCATTATTCCATCATACATCAGTTCCACTAGAGCAAAGCTTCCCCAGTGCATGATGCTGCTACCACCACCATGCTGCACCGTACAGTACATGCTGGTACAGTACAGTGTTGTTGGGAATGAATGGCTTGCCTTTACTCCTTCAAGCATAGATCTGGTCAAAACCTTCTTCCAGAATGCCTTTTTTTTCTTTTTTCTTTGTCCATGTGGTCAGATACAAATTTTAGACAAGCTTGAAGGTGTGGATTTTGGAGAAGGAGCTTCTTTCTTGGATGTCAACCTCTCAATCTCTAAAACTCTCTTGACTGTGGACAGTGAGACTGGTGTTCCAGCAGCTTCTAGTTCATGGCAGGTCTCTGCCTTGGTGGTTCCTGGGTTGTTCCTGACCATCAGAACCAATTTCCTTTCAGCTGAGGGTGACAGTTTGGTGACAGTCCT
The DNA here is from genome assembly GCA_030347435.1 of Clarias fuscus. NCBI lineage: Eukaryota > Metazoa > Chordata > Actinopteri > Siluriformes > Clariidae > Clarias > Clarias fuscus. The sequence goes on along the minus strand of CM059220.1, from coordinate 3,619,646 downwards.
GCTCCAGACCTTGGTGGAGTGGATCAACCAATCGTTTAAACAGATCTTGTACAGTGTGGGTGTGTATAATTTTGACCCTGTATGTATAGTTTTTACCCTGTTTTGACTCTTTTTTTTTAACCCAGAACTTGTGCTCCAAAATATTAGAGCTTTCTTCTGTTAAAGATGTATATTGTACAATTATTCTGCCCCAGAAAAAAAAAAAAAGACCAGTTCAAAGAAATGACTGAAAGCCAAATATTTCTGTATACATAACCTCTGGCGCACTTTCCTCCACGAGCTTTGTGCACAGCTTCATCTTTTGAAGCTCTGGTTCAGATGAACAGCTGTGTTCAGAATGATTCAGAGTGCAGCATGCTGAGAGGTTCATGCCACAATTATCAGACGCAGAATAAATGAATAAACCCTACATGGTTCGTGTGTACATTCATAACCGATAGCAGATTAAACGTCTACACACCCTGTCATTACATTTCATTTCAGCCACATGGTAATGTTTTTTCTCGGCTGATTTTGGAGAGTGGATTGTTTTCTTATGTATTCTGACAATGAAGTCATCCGCCTTAATTACCTGCACTTATCGCTCGTCCTCGTCAGGCGTAGGTGTAGACGTGACAGTCCTCAATGGAATGAGATGCGTACTTGTTCTCTGTAGAGATTCTGTTATTTTCAGATTGAAATATAAAGCTGATTTAGTTTGCTGATGCACTTAATAAATAATATAAGCCTGTTTCTGTGTTATAGAACATATCCATGCTAGGATTTTGCTAAAGCCTTCGAGTGATGTAATGCTTTTATTGTAAACGTCACAGGAGATCAATTGACTCTCAGAAAGAAGGGTGTCTATCAGAGGTCAAACATCAAACATATACCTTTCAGAAAGCATTGCTTCTTTAAAGCGTTTGTTCAAAATTACTTAATTTCAGCTCTTTGTTTAAAGGTACACTATATCCGAATGTCTTACTGCACCTCCTGACTTAACAATTACCTTGTAATCCTTTAATATTGACATTAATAACAGCAATGTTTATTTTGTAACAGACCCCAGTATAGGCCTCTTCCAAATGGTTGAGATGTCACTTCATGGTAAAAATATACACATATATCAATTCAATTCAATTTTATTTGTACAACGCTTTTTTCTTTATCGTATTCTCACATCATATTTGATGATGATTACTGATAATAATAATAATAATTAAAGAAAGTCACATAAACACTACTGCACAAATGCTTTGGGGTATTAGATCCATTTTGTTTTTTCCTGGTATGACAAAACAATTAAAAAGACATACTATTTAAAGACACCATTTGTCAAGAGATTTTGTTTTTAGCATAGCATAGCATGGCAATTACATTTTAATCCTTTAATATTGACATTAATAACAGCAATGTTTATTTTGTAACAGACCCCAGTATAGGCCTCTTCCAAATGGTTGAGATGTCACTTCATGGTAAAAATATACACATATTTCAGTCAGGTAAAGTTTGACAAATTGTTAATATGATACACAGTGCCATGAAAAAGTAGTTGCTTCTTTTCTTTTCTGTTTTTTTTTTTTGCCTATTTTTCACACTAAAATGATTCAGATCATCAAACAAATTGTAATATTACACAAAGATAACTTTAGTAAAATGCATTTTTAAAGGATGAATTAATTTATTAAGGCGGGGGGGGGGGGGGGGGGGAGCCCCCTGAATTAACCATGTCTGAAAAAGATCTTAAAAAGCTACACAATAAAAAAAATTCCAGAACAATGTATGGAAAGTGTTTATAAAACAATTTCTAAGGTTTTGGGGCTCCAGTAAGCCACAGCAAGAGCCATTATCCACAAATAGAGAAAACTTGGAACAGTGGTGAACCTTCACAGGAGTGGCCCACAGACCAAAATTACTCCAACAGCACAAAGACAACTCATCCAGGAGCTCATAAAAGAACCCAGAACAACATCTAAAGAACCAAAGGCCACCCTTGCTACAGTTAAGGTCAGTGTTCATGATGAAACAATAAGAAAGTGACTGGGGGCAAAAATGGCGTCCATGGGAGAGTTTCAAGGTGAAAGTCTGACCAAAAAGAACACAAAGGGTCGCCTTACTTTTCGCCAAAAAAAAAAAAAAAAATTCTTGATTATCCCCAAGACTTTTCAGCACATGTTCTGTAGACTGCTAAGACAAAAGTTGAATTTTTAAAAGATGTCTGTCCTGTGACACCTTGCATAAAAGTAATACACATTTCATAAATAGAACTTCATACCAACAGTCAAACATGGTGGTGGTAGTGTGATGGTCTGGGGTTGCTTTTCACCTTCAGGACTTGGACGACATGCCATAATTGATGGAACCGTGAATTCTGCGCTCTAACAGAAACTCCAGAAGGAGAATGTCCGGCCAACAGTTTGTGACCTCAAGTGCACTTGGGTTCTGCTTCATGCAGCAGGACAATTCCAGCAATTCCAATGGATAAAAAAAAATAAAAAATTAAGGTTTCGGAGTGGCCTTGTCAAAGTCTTGACTTAAATCTCGTGGGGTGACCTCAAACTGACCATTCATGATCAAAAAACCTTGATTATGGCTGAATTAAAACAATCCTGCAAAGAAGAGTGGGTCAAAATTCCTCCAAGACTAACTACCACACTGAAAAACTCACTGCCAGTTATTGCAAACACTTGATTGCAGTTGTTGCCACCAAGTGTGGTTCAACTAATTATTAGGTTTGGGGCGCAATTACTTTTTGACATAGGACCAGGCAGGTTTGGACATAGTTTCCCATAATAAATTAAATCATCATTTTAAAACTGTATTTTTTTATTTACTTGCGTTATATTTGTGTAAGAATGACAAATATGCGAAAAAAAAAAAAACACAGAAAGGGGCAAATACTTTTTCACAGCATTGTAGTAAGACAGATTGCTCTACCAAAAAGTTGATCAGGCAGATAAAGGGTTAACACTTACTTTATGTCTTTATTACAAACTTTATACTTTCTTTAAAAGTATCAATACAGTATACGCTGTAAGAGAACCAGACCTCACACCGCTCTCTTCCTTTGGACTTACGTGAAGTCTATAGTGTGTCAGAATCGGCCCAGAACGATAACTGCACTAAAAGAGGAAATCATTTCTGCATGGAACAGCATCAGCTCTTATACATCACAAAAAGGTTCAGCATTCTTGTATTGAGTCTATACACACGAGCCTTTAAATCAGACACCATCAATTTGCGCACTTGCTGGAATTTACTTTTGGACAACCCCGTATAAATAAAACTATTTGATGTACCCGTGATGGTTTCATCGTGGCACTTCATGTTCTTACTTTTGACTGGAATGACAAAGAGATGAGACACAGACACATACAGACACATAACTTGCTTTACAATCAGCTTTAAATATTCTGTTTTCATTTTTGGAAACAAGCGGTGTCATTTATTCACGGGCGAAAACCAAATAATTTACAAAACTGCCTGAGATTGAATAAACTGCAACAGAACATTTACTAGAGGTGTGACATGTTTCATTTTGAGAAATCAGTTGCTGAACTACAGCCAGTTTTGTTGTTGTTGTTGTTGTTGTTTGTTTTTTACAAATGTTGAGCGATTGTACTATTATATTTATATTAAATTTATATTTAATTTCATTGAGTCCAATTGTACTGAGGTACTAAAGGGATATGGGTAGAACCATTTCTCAAGATATTGGGAGCATTTCATGAGATATTGGGAGCATTTCACGAGATATTAGGAGCATTTTGTGAGATATTGGGAGCATTTCATGAGATATTGGGAGCATATTGTGAGATATTGGGAGCATTTCATGAGATATTAGGAGCATTTTGTGAGATATTGGGAGCATTTCATGAGATATTAGGAGCATTTTGTGAGATATTGGGAGCATTTCATGAGATATTGGGAGCATTTCACGAGATATTAGGAGCATTTCATGAGATATTGGGAGCATTTCATGAGATATTGGGAGCATTTCACGAGATATTGGGAGCATTTTATGAGATATTGGGAGCATTTCATGAGATATTGGGAGCATTTCGCGAGATATTGGGAGCATTTCACGAGATATTGGGAGCATTTCACGAGATATCGTAAAAATTTCAAGGGATATCACGGAAAGGGCGAGATCTGAGTACAAACTCAATGTCTTTATATTTTAGGCCAGCCTGAAAGTAAAATATTGAAATATTCAATGTTAAAAATATAATTATTTTGTTGTGTCCATGTCCATACCATTCGGCTGTACAAGATCTGTCCGGAATCTTTCCAGCCATGTAATGAATGGATCACATGGCATAAACTCCCACTTACGCTTTTAGCTCTGACACTATCAGCCGCCCATCTTTGTTGATCGCAGCCCGAACACGTTCAACATTCTCAGGTGTTCTGCTTTTTGCATGCGTTAGAACTTTTTCTCAACCATCTCTGAAGCGTATGTGCGACACTTATATTTGCGCTGCTTTCATTGCACTGAATTATCCGAATAGTTTTCACAGAGGAATGTCCGAACTTAACACAAGATCTGATGCAGATTCATCGCGCTACTCGATCAGTCATTTTAAATGTGACGCCCACACAGTACGCATGCTAACCACAGCGACTAGCGCCCCACTGACCAGTACAGTGATGTCATCATTGTTCACCACACACACGCATTCCAGTCCACTTTCATTGGCTGCCAGGTTACATGCAAACTGACCTCACTATATTAACATTGGGGGGTTTTTTTTGGTTGTTTGTTTGTTGCACTATTTTATGTTTATCTAATATTTATAACTGTTTGATTTTGATTTTAAATCAAATTTTAATTAGTTTTAAAGGTTTCATTGCAAACTGCTTTTAACTGTCTATCTTAAATCAAATTTCTTTAAAAAAGTTTTATTGCCATTATTTTCTATTTCATTTTATGAATATTTTCTTCTCTTTTATGTAAAGCACTTTGAATTACCATTGTGTATGAAATGTGCTATACAAATAAACTTGCCGTGCCCTGAGTTCCACAAATATCTGTTAATCCCAGTAAATATTCTAGTCCTTTGAGTTTAAAACGTTTAGCATTCTGGTCCATACGTTCTGACGGACTAAGTGAGTGATGCTGCATTACCTGATTTAACGCTACAGATGGATCCACAATCATTTCTGACCCGTTATGTCATGCTTTATGTTTTTAAGATTTTATTGTTTGATTAATTAGATACAACATGTTAAAGGTTGACAGTAAACTATCCAGGAAGTATGAATAAACCGATGTATCTCTACTGACACAAAGTGAATGGATGGAGAATGTGAGGTGATGGTATCACTAGTCATTGCACGCTTGCAGCCTGAGGAGAGCCATGATGAGTGACTGTTATAAAGAGCAAAATGTGGCCTGTATAAATCTGGTCATCGATTCTAGCCCCGAGTTCCCACAGGGAAGTTAGCATCAGTTAGCCGAATATAATACTGCTGAGGTCAAGTAAAAGCAAAAACCCCAGAACAGATGCGAGAAGAACCATTCGTGAAGTCGTTCCACAGTGCAGAGCCCTAATAATGAAGTGATCACGAAAGCATCTTTAGCCAGAATCCTTCTGCTAGCTAATTAACATGAAAGTAATTGGATTCTCCATCATGCCTGCTACTCTGTAACACACTCATGTATGGCTTGGATCATTTCACTTAGTCTTTGCCAAAACCCAAAACCACATCTCACAACAAAGTCAACCACACCTAGCGTCGCATTTGAAAAAAATAAATAATTTAACTGTTTTACAATTTTTCCGTGAAAGGGAAGGAAACTAGTAACCCGGATCCACGAGGACAACAGCAGCATTAGCCACTTTAATGGCAACGCACCAGTGTTTCTTTCAGGTGATCGCATCATTATCTCTCAATCAATCACCATTTGAAAATGACATAAATCCAACAGCTGCCGGAAAAATAAATGTATAGCGCATATCGTGAATTATTCACCATCCACCCGGGCAGTTTAATAACACCGAAGGCTGATGGATGGAGTTCACCCAAAGTCATACTCACTCCATCATGTTTAATGCCTGCACGCTTGGAGATTTGTTTTTTTTTTTTTTTCCACGATACATAAGCAAAAACAACAAATGACCCAAACTTTCATAAAGTTTCATAATGAAAACAGAACATCGTTTAGTGGATCCGTATGGACAGAACAATAAATATGGTTTTTGCAATGGAGAAAACCTTAAAAGACACTTCAGTCAGGATGAAAAAAATATTATTCCACTTGTTTTGTTCATTAGAAATGCAGAGACTCAAATGGAGGGTAAATGGCAAACTGCTTTCCAGTCTCTGCATTCTGATTGGTTAGAAAAATGCACTTCCACAAATGGGGTTTTCATTTAAAACTACAGTCACTGAAACAGTGCATTTGGTCAAATCAGTGAAGTAGAAGGATGATCTGAGTTTTAGTTCATTTGAACCTCTAAGACTTACTCTAACTCACTCTCGCTCATCGCAGAGCAAACATGCAATTAGCCTAGTCTGCATGTCTTTGGACTGTGGAAGGAAACCAGAGAACCTGGAGGAAACCCGCCAAGCACGGGGAGAACATGCAAAATCAAAATCACATTTTATTTGTCACATACACAGTCATACACAGTACGACATGCAGTGAAATGCTTATACGGCCGCCTGTGACCTTAAAAAAGACTTTAAAAACAAAACAAAAAAACTTTAGTGTGGAAATGAAATAGAATTTAAATAAAAATGAAATAGAAATATGTCCAATTGTGCGATGTCCATAATGTCCATAAATCTCCAGAGTGAGTGCAAATGTCCATAAATGTGTGAAACGTGCAAAAATGGTTTGGACATGCAAACTCCATGCACACAGACCCCGAGGCGGGCGTCGAACCCCAACCCTGGAGGTGCGAGGCGAACCACTACGCCTCTGTGCCGCCTTAACTTGTTCAACAAGGTGTAAAATACGTGAGCTTTATTTGTGGGCTTTACTGTAGGACAGTTGTTTAAAACTGTGCCCAGTTATATTAACCTGACCATCTGTGTGGCTTCATCCTGCCCCTGTCTTGTTATTTAACAAAAGGTGTCTGCTCTTGATACAAATGTAAAAAATATATATATATATTTTAAAAAAATGATTATGCCTCTGATGTCATTAGCCATTTCTAAACGTTAACATTTACATATGAGCAGGTAATAAGCTGTTAGGCTATTTTTTGCGCCGCTGAATGTACTTTTACCTGGAGACATGACAAATGAGAAGAAAATTATAGAGTAAGTACATATGATGGAAAAAAAAAAAGTAGAGAAAGACAGGCTCAGGAAGTGAAAGTTCATAAAGTTTAAACTCCTCTATAGATTCCCGTCTTTGATTCCTGGTGTCCTTGAAGCACAAGGTCCAGGGTGTTGCCCAATTATGTCCACCCTACCCTGGCATGTCTGCGCTATATTGCATAGTCTTGTCAATTACCTCGTTATACCGAGGCTTTGTTTCTCCCATGTTCTAGGTTCTCTTTGTTTTGACCTCTGACTACAGCTCCTAAGATGCCCTTAATGTAATCCAGCTGAACGAAGGCTACACGGATCATTTTTATTTCACATTCAAAGCATTGTCCAGTTGTATGAATAGAAAGCTACTTCAGCACATATGAGAACCAGACAAAAAGAACGATTACTCATTACTGAGATGGGGATAAAAGGGCAAAGCTCCCAAGGGCTCAGGTAATATTGGAGAGTTCAGACGCTCACGCAGGTGTCAATCATTTCGGATTCATCTCCCATGTAGCTACGTAACTGATATTAAAATGCATGAATGTTACTTATTACATACTTATGGCCGCACCCTTAATTTACTGTAGGTGATGTCACTGCACATGACTTCATGAACCCTATTCAGCTTTCTTGATATCTTGATAAACTGCACCAACTTCCTGCTATATTTGTGAATATCGTCACAGATTTTTAATCCACGGCGCTTAAAAGTATTGTATAAGCAAATGAGTTACAACCAAAGAAGGCAGTTTATCATCCTGGAAACAATAAGCTACTATTCAGCTTGTGTATAGTTTCTACAGTAAGTAATGGATAAGCATCACTCAAACAGCGCTCTGCACTGGTGACTCAGCGGGAGGGTAAGCGTGTGTCTCACCCTGACCATCAGGTCCACTAAGCCTCACACAGCCTCAAACAGCCTGGCTTGTTTTTAAAACCTCCTTTTCATACAGTTCAGGTTCAGGTTTTGACCTGAGGTGCGAGTCATAGCAGCTCTCTCTCTCTCTCTCTCTCTCTCTCTCTCTCTCTCTCTCTCTCTCTCTCTTTAGGTCTCAGTGTGCTGATCACAACACGCTTCAGGTACAGTGTGTAGGTGATGTAATATGGAGGAATAATCTTTCTTTCTAAATACGCTCTTTCGTTTTATTACCGCTTTAGGAAAACAGGATCTAGACTGCCTACAACAGGTGGCATTGAGTCATTACATCAGTTTCCTTTGTGCCATTCTGAAAATCCACAGCACTCTTTGCAACTTTTCACTAATCACTATTCCAAGAGAGGTGAGATATCTCACTAATGCGTCTTTCATGTCAAGTTGGAAAAACAGAATTGCCAAAATCTAAATGCCAAGTCAATGTTGTAACTTTTCAGTGAGTATTCTAAGAATGATGTAGTTCTCATCATTGATAGTCCAAACAATATATATATATATATATAATTTGCTGCTAATTATCAGCATGTGAGCGACCTCTACTAAAGTAAAGACGGCGATTTGCTTATCTGGAGCATTCAGGTGTGTGGCAAGAGTTTGGATTCAATTTACTCTCAATTGGGAAGCATTCAAGACTTTTATGACAGTTGCCAATGTTCCCAGGAGTGGACGCCCCAGCACATTCACCCCAAGGTCAGACTGTGCAATGCTCAGAGAAATACAAAACGAAAAACCAAGAGCTACATCTTAGACCCTACAAGCCTCAGTAAACGTGTTAAATGCTAAAGTCCTTAAGAGCACAATTAGAAAAAGACTGAACAAGTACGGTCAGTCTGCTTGGAAAGGTTGCAAGGAGAAAAAAAAACAGGGAAGCATGACTGATGGTCACAAAACTTTGTCTGAAAAAACAACAATGTTAATGTTCTATAGACAGATGAGACCAAAATGGAGTGGTTTGGCCTTAATGCCCAGCACCATGTTTAGTGAAAACCACACGGCATTCAGCAGAAACACCTCGTGCTCACTGTTAATCACAGCAGTGAAGAGGTGATGACTTGAGCTTGTTTTGCAGCCACAGGACCTTGCAGTCAGTAAGTCGACTATGAACTCTTTTCTATACCAGCATATTCTACAGGCAAATGTGAGGCCCTTTGTCTGACACCTTAAACAGGACGATGATCTGAATCACACCAGTCAATCTACATCAGAATCGCTGAAGTTTTGAAATGGCCCAGTCAAAATCCAGACATCAACCCACTTGAAATGCTAAGGCGGGACCTTATGAGAGTTATCCATAAACAAATGCCCAAAAACTTGAACCAAAAATGAACTGAAGCAATGTGGTAAAGAAGAATGACCAAAACGACGTGAACGACTGATAAAGTCAAGCAGGAAATGATTACTTTACAAGTTATTGCTGCTAAAGGTGGATCTACAAGATATTGTATTGTACTTTGAAATAAGTATAAGTATAAGGAGAAGACGAAGTCAATTCAATTCAATTTTATTTGTATTGTGCTTTTAACAATTGACATCGTCGCAAAGCAGCTTTACACAATCAAAAGAATGATTTAAGTTTGTATGAAATGTGAATGTGTTTGAATCAAAAATAGTCAGATAGTCCCTGGTGAGTAAGCCGAGAGCGACAGTGGCAAGGAAAAACTCCCTGAGATGGCAGTAGGAAGAAGCCTTGAGAGGAACCGGACTCAACATGGAACCCATCCTCATCTGGCTGATAACAGAAAGCAGGAATTGATCTGCATTCATACTGTGTGTTAGGTGGCAGGCAGCTCAGTATAACAGTTGTCATAACAGAAGTTAACTGATGTTAATATGGAGTCCAGGTAGTTATTGGAGGCTCAGGTAGACTTGTTGGAAATTCCAGTCCTGAACTATCGAGCGACTGTAGCCAAGTCCTCTGAGAAACAGCTGTCAACATCAGTTGAAGACCGCTATTGTTGTAGAAAGACTAAGAAACGTTGGACATGCCCACATGATGTACCGTACGAATATAGTTCCTCAACCTCAGCGACACCACGCTAGTTCATAATTGGTTTCATGATCTTTGTGATTTCATTTTCGACAGTGCCATTTCGGCCACTGGTGGCTCAGTGTCTCACCTGCCATTCAATTCCCAGCCAATGGCCAAATCCCAGTGACTTGATGCAGTGCCGGTTCCAAGCCAAGAGAATATAGAAGGGTTGCGTCCGGAAGAGGCTTAAAACTTGGTCCGCTGTGGCAACTCCTCGACAGGAGCAGCAGAATGACCAACAAAAACTATTTCCCAAAATGCCAACAAACTACAGGACTATCTTACTAAAGAATGTTCTGCAAGCGTGAAAGTAAAAGAATCCAATGGGATACAAGTCCCAATGCATTCCCTTATTCTCAACCAGATGTCTTGTGAACCTGTCAGGCTTTCCTAAAAAAAAAAAAAATGCCACTTGTATCACAGACAGTTTGCACATTCACACTTTCCTAGGGGCAATTTAGAGAAATTTAGACTAGCCAGGGACCGTGGAGCTTTCAGCTGGTAATGTTTCCTGTGGCCCACTGCCACCACCACACTAACCAGCTTTATTGTACAGGTTTATGCCTTCAAGATCTGACACTGCTTTATACCGTAGCTCCAGCACAAGCTCTGAAACCGATCCTTCACTTTTTTTTTTTCTCGCACCAGAGATAAGGATTGAGCCTTTTTCTTCTGGAAGGTTTGACAGACCTGAGCGACTGACACGTGAAGAATGACACCTTATGTCTTTTCTTCCTCGTCCTCGGTGCTGCCTTCCTGTGAGAGCAAAGTGTGTCTTTTGGGGAGAACCGGAGCTGTCAGTGTGACTGCGGCGCGAAAATCCATCAACGACATGGAAAAGAGGAATCGGGTCAACCGCAGAGTATGGAAGGTGTCCGTCATGGTATAACGACAAGGTTGGTGCGGTTTCGGGGCCTCGGGGTTGGCAAAATCGCTCACTTGCACTTCGCACGAGAGCGAAGTTTCCTCAGTCTAACAAATTGCAACACACACATGACTGCACACATCAGAGTGAAACCACTTGCATGAGGGGAAACACTAATAATGTCACTGTGTTTCTCAACTTGTGTGCTTTGCATGTCTGTTTTTATTATTATTTTTTTTCCCCCGTGTTTCTTGTTGCAGGAACCTTTTTCAACTCCTACATCAAAGACTATTCCCAATTTGTTTCCGCAGATCGAGCAATCTCACTCGCCGCTGATTGGAATGTTAATAAAAACGCCCTGGAGGGTGACCGTGTGTAATGAATACCGAGTGGCGGTGACGCAGGACACTCCTTCAGCCTTGGACAAGCTTTTGTTGCCTGTAGCACCAACACACACTCACACACATACCCTCCCGAGACTCCCTGAGACACAGTCTATCAGAGCTTCAGCCTCACCAACAGACCGACCAGGGACTCTCCAGAGGCATCGGTTTGAAGCGAATAAGCCGCAGCCTTGAAAACATCATAAAGCATGCCCGGCCTTACTTTTGGAGACACCGTGTGATGGACGGCTCCGCACAACAAGTGCAATTAGCAATCGCATCAGGTTGCCGGAGGACGGAGATCATGAGCTGGAGAGGAATGTGAGAATGCGTAAGAGTGGACCTGATTCCGTTTTCCTCTCTCGCAAGCTGTCCCTTCGGAGAGATGAGCCTCCCAGGGTGAGGCTTAGTCCGTAAAGTGAGATGGAGTGGTGCGAGATGGATTGAATGGCAGCTGGAAAGATAGTGATCAAGGTTTCTGAGGGCTAGCACAGTATTACTCTTAGCTCCTAAAGGTACAGGCTGTGATTATCTCAAGTGAGTCCTTGTTTCTATGATGCACAGTTGAGTCTAGAGCAGGTAAACTACATACACAGATGGACAGTGTATGTAAAAATAAAAGTGCAAGAATATCTATCATTTGAGTAGAACTAAAAGTCTAGTTTCCTTTTTTCCTACTTGAAACACGACTGCCGTTCAAGTCAAGTCGGGACTTTTTGATTTATTTCTCCACTACGCTAATGTATTTTTCACTAGTGCTTGGATACCATCAAGGAAGAAAGTTTTCTCCAGAATCGTGTGTGCTTCATATCTGGCCTCCCAGGACCTCCTTTAATGGCCCAAACATGTGGAAATGGCTTGGAGCGAGGTCAGGACTGTACAAGGGAACATCTCCCAGCCGAGTTCCTGTAACGTGCAAGGTGTTGGTCGACAAGTTATCCGTCGGGTCTTTTTTAAGCCACCATTCAAATGTTTCTCATCACCTTGAGGTCTTCTGTAAATGTCGATCAGTTTTATGAAAAAAAAAATAATAATTCATCCTGGTTTGACTTGAACACGCCTTGTATATATCGCGAGCCATCGTAACAATTTTTAAGTTCAAAATAACGAGAAATTAAGAAAATCCAAGAATACGATGCAGCTCTGCACAGTTCCAACAGCGACTCGGCTCGGCTAGTCAGTGATCTGTGAGATGACGGGCGTGTTGGCGTTAGCGTAAAAGATGAAACTTTAGCAGCTTATTTGAGCGGAGGGTACAGCACAGATGAGAGATGATATGAGAAAGCCGGACAGACTAAAGCACTAAAGCTCCACTGCATTGCTCTTTTTAGCTAGAGATCAAGCGGAGGCTAGAAAACAAGCACTAGTATATAAAGTACAACTCATGAAAAAGACTTCCCGAGATTCGGAGAAGGAATTCTGAGTTTTCTTTAGAAGTCGATGAACCAAGACGTTGATGAACTCCAGGTCAGTTTAAATCCTGGATGTCTCTGAAGACCATGCATGGATTCTAAAGATTAATATGCGAACCATTTTGCACATTTTTGACACTAATGAATGAACACATAGTAACCTCACGGATTATTAGGGGAGCGATTAGGGAACATATTTAACGAGCAAAATAAGCAAATTAGCAGAATGCTGAATCTAAATGAAATCGAAATTCACTTAAATCTGTCTTAGGAGTTTACATTTTTATTTTACAAAGAAAATGAGAAACCAAGATGCTTTAAGATGCAGGTACACAATAATTTGCATAAAACACAAAAAAAAGGACTGGATTTTTTTTTTTTTTTGTGCCTTTATTTTCAGATCACCTTCAGTGCATTTCAGATCATCCATAAGCGCATAGCATCTGGCTCTAAATTTTCAGAATTTGCTCCCAAAACGCAGACAGGAACGTAATAAACGTAAACTAAACCACCAACCATCATCCCTGGACTGAAAGTTGTTCGACTGACCTGTCGCAAACACCGCACCGTATGATTTAGATCAGGACTCTTCTTACTTTCCACCTGTTCCTCCTCCCATATTTCTTCCAGAGACGGAACGCTTTCTGATGAGACACTGAAGCGGGTGTGTTAAGCAAGTCTGCCCTCTTGTGGAAGCTTGTTCAGAGGGAAAGACGTAGACAGTCCAGAGACTGAGAGAGGACATTACGTAAAGGATTCTCACTTTTTCCTCAAGCACAAGACAAAATAAAAATTCTAGATGTGTAACTCACTCACTCACTCACTCATCTATACCGCTTTATCCTGTATACTGTACAGGGTCATGGGGGGTCCGGAGCCTATACCAGGAGACAGGAGGCACGAGGCGAGGTACATTCTCAGCGGGGTGTGAATGCATCGCAGGACGATGTGTATCCTATTGGTAAATAAAAATAAAATATGACCAACATATTCAACATGGACGCTGTTCTAGGCTTTAACATCATCATCATCATCATCACTATAAAATCACAGCATTAGCGGCTTATCTTACAGCACAGATTCCTCCGATCTAGTGAAAACCGTTAAACATGTGATAGACGACCTTGTTCATGAGCAAAGTAGCATCCTGAAGGCCACCAGCATTGTGCGTGACTCACAATACACACTGCCTTCTCCTCTCTGGCAGACGGTAGTAAAGCATCCAGGCTGTTAATGCCAGACTCGGGAACATCTTCTTTCCCCCAGGCGGTCGGGATCCTTAACACCCTTCTGCCTCATTCAGCAACCGTATAACCTCAGCTGAACTGACACACAGAACCCCCCCCCCCCCCCCCCCCCCCCGAAGGAACGCGTGTCGAAATGGAGGCCGATTAATCAGATCCATTTCTCATTATGATTGGGAAGGAATGAAACACAATGGGGTTTGCGGTTCTAGGGAAATAATCATTGATGACATGGTGCGATGACATGGTGCTGTGTGTTACTGTTAACATCCTAAAGATGATTATTAAAAGTGTTAGATAGTAGAAAAACTCTTCTATTGGATCGGCTTCTAGTGGAAGGCCAGTCTTCGCTCTTGCGCGTCAGTGAGAACTGGTCACCGCCGACCCTGTCTCTAGTTTATTGGTTTTCCTACCTTGGATCACTTTTTATATGTCCTGACCACTGCATCCGCGCAAGAGGTGCGGTTTTGCAGTTGCTCTAACTCAGTCGACTAGCCGTCACAAGTTGGCCCTTCTCACAGTAGCTGTAGATACAATATCTTGTGCCAATGGCACCTGGAAGTCGGTGGGTATATCAGGCGGCAAGTGAACATTTTGTCCCTGAAGTTGATGTGTCTGAAACAAAACGAATGGGCAAATGTAAGGATTTGAGTGACTTTCATAACCAGATTGTGATGGAGGGGCTGTTATGTTGTGTTATGGCTGACATGACTAGTGAATATACCTATTAAATGATATAAGTGCAGGGCCTCCGAGTGGCGATGTGGTAAAAGCGCTCGCCCTATCATCCGGAGATCGCCAGTTCGAATCCCGGGTGGTGCTGTAACCTCTCGCAGCCGGAGGTCTAGAGAGAGCTGATTGGCCGAGCTCTCTCAGAGGGGAGGGATGAGAGGTATTTAGTGCTCCCACATTAATCACGGCTCTACAGCCAATCAGGGGCGTCTGTGAGCTCGCGCAACGGAAAGAGCGGATAGCGCTGTCCTCCGAGTGTGTGACTCCGCCCCCAACGGTGCGTGAGCGAACAGTTCGAAAAGAGGCGGTCAGCTGGCGTCACGTCTTCGGCCCTCCCGGCTAAGTGGTAGTAGTAGCCTTAATGTGGGAGCCCCCTAGTGACGTGGAGGAATTGGACATGACTAAAAAATTAGGGAGAAAAATCAGGGGGGAAAAAAATAAATGATATAAGTGATAAAATAAATGTAAACAAGTAGAAGGAAATAGGCTTTACAGTCTATTATTCATCTATTATCTATTTAGACTGGTGCAGTGGTGGCTCAAACAGTTAAGGCTGTGGGTTACTGGGTTACTAATCAGAAGGTTGGGGGATCAAGCCCCAGCAACACCCTTGAGCCCTTGAGCAAAGCCCTTAACTCAATCTGCTCCAGGGGGCGCTGTATCCTGACTGACCCTGTGACAGAAGTTGACCCTCCAACCCTTGAGGTGCGTGATAACCACTAATACACCGTGCCGACTACATACACACACTGTATAAAGTAATATGTAAAAGTTAGTTTCATTTTTTGTGTGTGATAAAACATAATAAAATTCATTTGTAGAGGGTCTTATTATTAGAGAAACAGCAGCATATAACTTTACAGATTCCTATCTTTGATTCCTGGTGTCCTTGATACACAAGGTCCAGTGTGTTGCCCAGTTGTGTCCATCCTATATATAACTTTTTTCACCATGCCATTTTTATATAACAAAAGAAAGCCAAAAAGAAAAAAAAAAAAAAAGAACAACATTCAGTCAGTACTAAGTAGCCCCTGATTCAATAGCTTGTAGATCCACCCTTAGCAGTAGTAAGTGGAAGTCATCGTTTCCTGTTGTGTTCGTTTTGTTCTAACCTGAGCCACAGTGTTAAATGGTGCTCAGGGCCTGCAGTACTCAGTGCTCTCTCTCTCTCTCTCGTGGCTGATAAAGAGGTCTGTTTCTAAGACAGGTGAGCTGAGCGGAGAAAGCCCACTGCTGGTTGTAGCGGCGTTCCTGTCCACGAGAGTGACACGCACCAACGACGACCCCCTGCCACCTCTGGTCCATATTAATCTCCAGCCAAGAGCCGGGAAAAGCCTTAGCGACGCCTCGGGTGGCGAATGAACCCCCTGTTACTCCACGAGAATGGATTGACATGATGATTTAGAGGCTTGGCTAGACTGCAGAACTCGTACACACTCCAACTGGCAGGATAAATGACATATTTTTTTACTAATAGCATATCAGTAGAAGTCACAAAACCAGAGGATAAAAAAAACATACAGCAGCGATTAGATGTAAAGTACACGATGTCGGAACGGCCAGATCTTTTATTTGGTTTTACGTGACCTAATACAATTATCTGCTACAAACCATCTCACGACTTCATATTCCACACAGATTTATAGATTCCTCCGGCAGCAAGTCGGTGTAAGACATTGTTTTAAAATAAATTCTTCCTCTGTGATGGAGGTAGCGTTGCAGTCTTACAGGTCCATGATCCCTGGATCGAGCATGAGCTGTGTGTGGAGCTTTAGACTATCACTCTGTGGTTTCCTCAAGGTTCTCAGGTTTCTCCCACCTCCCAAAAATCATGCGAGTGGGTGGATTTGTGACTCTAACCCGCCTCTAAACCACGTGTGTGTGAATTCCTGTTTCATGCCAGGCGTTCCTTGGTTAAGCTCCGGATCTACCGCGAACCAGACGCACTGGAGACGAAGGAGAAACTGTGGAGGATTTCTGAGCGGCTAGGACACAAAGAAAAATTTTCCATAATCTGTTAGAAATAATTTTCTAGGACAGAACAACAGCAGTAGTGAAGGTTCACAAGTCATTCATCAATGTTGTTATTATCGTCGTTTCTATAGTAACAGCTGCTTCACAGGGACCTGAATGAAGCACGAGTCGCAAAAATAGATAAAGAATACACGGATAATTAAACATTGGTACAAGATTAAGAGACTCCAGTGTGAGTTTACGTGTTCAGAAAAGAAAAGAAAGGCTGATGGGGTAAAAAAAAAAATATATTGTTTGGGGTCCTATAACGTAAGTGATAACAGTATCTGTATAAAGTGATAAATGTATCACTATGTGTTGCTTATTAATAAGCATCAAGTCCCTTTATTCCATTACAGTATTTAAACACACGTCATGTTCTGCATCTGTACTTTTGATACTTTTAACTTTTACTCCACTACAGTATGTCCTACATGAAATAGCTCTACTTTTCCCTTCACTACATTTCTGCATGGAGTTGTATTACATTATAATTGAAGCGGTATTATTGGCACATGTTGACTATTGTGCCATTGTGTGATTTGCCGTCCCGTGTGCAATGTTTAATTGTGCAGCAGGTGTTTGAAATTTGAAAAGTGGAGGTGAGAGAGACTCTCTTACTCTGACTTTAAGGCGACTGTAAGCTAATAAGCTAATATAAGCTCAGCACTTTTGGTAATAAATTTTAAGGCGAGTACTTTTACTCAAATAGAAATATAACTGAGGACTTCTACTTTAGTTTGACCTGAGCTCTCTCTACTTTGACTGAAGTACAGGTTACACGTTTGTAAGTCAGATTTGTTCTTAAGTCTGAGAAAGTAAGTCCTGCACGACTTCGACATGGATATACAACGTAAAGCACACCGAACCACTTGACTAAATCCCGTTCCCCACACTGCCGTCATGTGCCCAAAAAAAACGTACCTGAAACTGC
The DNA here is from genome assembly GCA_030347435.1 of Clarias fuscus. NCBI lineage: Eukaryota > Metazoa > Chordata > Actinopteri > Siluriformes > Clariidae > Clarias > Clarias fuscus. The sequence goes on along the minus strand of CM059220.1, from coordinate 3,601,852 downwards.
ACACAAGGAAATGAACCTCACATGAAATGTAACAGTGTTGTCTCTGCGCCTTTAAATCACAAGGGGAATCCCGGTCTCTCATTTTGTCTCAGAGCTGTTTTTTTTACTGTTTTGTTGAGGATTTTTTCGATATTAATATTATTCACTATCAGGACAGATTTACAGGACAGACATTTTCTATCATCGTGCTCCCGGACTGATTCAATGAAACCGGTGAGGTCGACTCATTTCTCCCGCACGCGCGCAGACTTTAGACATTTTATACATTCATTTAAACATTGAAAATATTGTATATAATTGTAAATATTGGTATCTAGCGCACTGCAGTGTCTCTTATAAAAAAGCGCTATTACAAATAAAATTCAATTTAATTGAATATTATTTGTAAAACACCCATTAGCTACTTCTGCGATTTGTTTGCATCTATGAATGTTCGTAGAACCGGAAATCCGCAACTCCACTGTGCGTAAGTCAGGGACGACCTGTATAGGATTTGTGTACTTTGTCCACCTCTTCAAATGAATAGAATATAATGAATTTACACGTCTTCACCCCACACCTTAGTCCTGTAAAAATAAATAAATAAATAAATAAATAAACAAACAAACACGCACGACTCGTCTCTTTAACACATTAAACAGCTCGGTATCCAGCCACTCGTTTCATGCAATACACCACTCCTTATCAGGTGCCATTCTCTAACGTGCTGGAACGAGTCACGAGCCTCTTCAGGGTAGATCGGGTCACGGAACCGTTTTAGCTCAGAGGAGAAATAACAGGTCTGGCTTAGCGCTTTAAGCCGGTTGTTGGAAAAAAAAAAAACATCAAAATAACATGGCAAGAGTAAGCAAATTGTCGGTTCCACAATTACTTACACCCTGTCGTACTCCGGAGTGCGGTGTGTGAGCACGGACAAAAGAGTACAAAAAAAAAACACACACACAAAAAGAGAGGGTATGATGGTGACCTTGAGTCTTTTATGGTCCAACAAGTGGTGGGTCAGTGTCAGGAGAAAATTGCTTTAAGTGTAGAGAGCTTCTGAGGAACACACACTGGGTGTGAAAGGAGCACAGCGCTCTGTTCACCACGACACACACACACACACACACACACACACACACACACACACACACACACACACACAGAGAGAAAGAGAGCGAGAGCGTGCAAAGAGATTTAAAGGTGTGCACTTGAAAATCATGACAAACTCACATCATATTGAGAGAAAACATTTAATAACAAATGCATAAAAGAGAACGGATAAAACGAACGCTGAGAGCAACACAAACAATCCAACATAAAATAATAAATCCTGCTTCTTTTAAAGGGAATATTTACGCCACGGAGTCCAGCGTCTGCTGAGGGTCTGATGACGTCATCAACAGATAGATGCGCTTGGAGAGCTCTGGGCCGATCCTGCGCATCGTGGACGTCACGCCTTCTCCGCGACGGATCGGGATGTCCGACAGTAGAGACGCTTTTTCCCGGTCCGATTGGCACCGTGTGTACGCCTGAGAAATGGAGACATACAATAACTGAAAACAATAATTAGATGCTTCCGTTTATTTATTTATTTTTTTTACCTAAATTTGTATTTTTGACTTTCAATATCCACAATACTCATCAGTTAATTATTAATTAATTATTTGTCCTACAGCAACACACAAAAAAAAAACGTATCAAGGAAAAAAATGATCTCCTAATTTTAAGGTAATATTTGAATATTTGTCATGATTTTACAATTACAGTGGAACCTCGGATTGCGAGTAACGTGGTTTACGAGTGTTCCGCAAACCGAGCAAAGATTTTTAATACATTTTTATTCGGAAACCGAGCAAGTATTAGTTTACGAGCGCCGAGTATCATGTATCACACATGCGACTCTTATTTTGACACCGAGCGTCACTTTCTCACATTCCCCCCTCCCCCCACGGCTTTGCAAAAACACACAAACTCTGCTCGTCTCTTATGAGTGTACGCGCGCAATTTGACACCGACACACACACACAGCGCGCACCAACGGAAACACTTATCTGTCAGGATTTATTTGTACTTTTTTTTAAAGGTAAAGTGCAGATTCATTTGTTTTATTTTCATTTATAGATTGTATTAAGTATTTTTATGTATTTATTTTTTGGGGCTGTGGAACGAATAATTTGAGTTTTCATTATTTCTTATGGGAAATGATGATTTGGTTTACTAGTGTTTTGGAATAGGAGCCCACTTCCTGAACGAATTATGCTTTGGAATTATTTAAGATCATAGATTATTTAAGTATAAAGTATTCACTAGGTATGTTCACTGTACACATACAATCAATATTTATTTTGTTTTTAATTAATAAGATAAATTAAGGATTTTTTCTCCGGGACATCCGGTTAGCAGCCACATGGAGTAGACGTGTTAAGAGCGGTGCTCCGATAATTTCGAATTTCTTCACTCCCTTTTTCGTTTCTAAACGTTAAATAAAATCTTTAGGAAACAATAACTTTGTACTGTACCCCACGGTCATCTATTTTCCACTTATAATGGCTACCAGGAGTGTTAAAACCGGGAAAAAAGATGACACTGCGGCCACTCCAACAGTTGAGGCTATCTCTGCGCTTTTAGACAAACACCGTGAAGCGCTAGCGGCTGACTTTAAATCCTCGTTTAGTTTACTGGAAAGTAAACTAGACCAAATTCAGGCCCAAGTAGAGGACTATAGTCAGCGCTTGCCCTCATTAGAGCTCGCTACGGATGACCTGAGCCAGCGTGTGAGCAAGTTGGAGAATATCTCCTCCGGTCTTCGGGAAAACAACTCAAAGTTAACGCCGAAAGTCGTAGACCTAGAGGGCCGGAGCAGGAGACAAAATCTGCGTGTCCTGGGTTTTCCAGAAGCTACGGAAGGTGGACTCCCTACCGAGTTCTTTTCAAAATTTCTGTGCGAGGTGTTTGGTAGTGAAACGCTGCCATCCCCGCCTGAGATTGACCGAGCTCATTCTCTCATTAAGAGTTTTCAGTATTGAAGTGGTGAAATGTTTTATTTATATATTTAATTCTTAGTCTATTTAAATTACGTCGGAGCTGAAGATGGGGTGGTTAGCGGCAGGAAGATTTGTCGGGTGAAACTATGGAAGAATGGAAGAGCTTGCTGCTTTGTTTATTAGCAGCTATCTTGTTTTGTTTGGGGGCAGTGGGGTACGGGGGGGGAGGGGTGCGGGATCTCCAAAGCCAGTACTATGTTAGTTCTGTGTATACAGTGTATGTTTAATATGTTGCTCTGTGCTTTACACTTTTGTTTTAAGGCTGACGCTAGGCATTTTAGTATTATTTATGTTTACTTACCCACATCTTCTATCAAGGAGAATGAATAGTTCTTTAAACTTTGTGAGCTGGAATGTTAAGGGTTTAAACCATCCGGTCAAGAGAAAGAAGGTGCTCTCACACCTTAAACAACTTAACACTGCAATCGCCTTTTTACAAGAAACTCACATTCGCAGTTCTGATAACTCTCGCCTTATGTCGCGTTGGGGAGGGCAGCACTACCACTCAACCTTTCAGGCCAAAGCTAGGGGCGTTTCAATTCTTATTAATCCAAACATTTCTTTTGAGCACCATAATATTGTTACTGATATACAGGGTCGCTATATCATTGTTTCAGGGAAATTATTTAATACTAGCTAATTATTATATTAGCTAGTATTATGTTAGTATTATATTATGTTAGCTAATTTAGATGCCCCTAATTTTGATGATGTTTCCATCTTTGAACAATTCTTTTCTGCTTTACCAGATCTGGGCTCATACTCTCTCATATTAGGGGGAGATTTTAACTGCTGTTTGGATCCATCACTTGACAGGTCATCGCCCAATCCTATACCACTGAGTAAATCTGCCACGCTACTTCAGTCCTATCTCAGCAGCTTTGGTATCTCTGATATATGGCGCTTCCTCAATCCAAAAAAGAGAGAATACTCCTTTTTCTCACATGTTCATCACACTTTCTCCAGAATTGATTATTTCTTTGTAGACAATCAACTTATCCCAATGGTTAATTCTTGTTCTTATCAGAGCATTGTGATATCGGATCATGCTCCAGTTGTTGTGTCTATACAACTCCCTGATCTCCCTCAAATTAGAAAACATTGGTGCTTTAATTCATCATTACTGATAGATGATGACTTTATTAAATTTATGGAAGACCAGATAGTTTTTTTCTTAAACACAAATGAAACACCTGAAGTGTCATGTTTAACTGTTTGGGATGCTCTGAAAGCCGACCTCAGGGGACAGATAATTTCATACACTGCAAACATGAAAAGGAAGGCATATAAAGAACGAAAAGATCTGTCCAACCAAATTAAAGAAATAGATCAGCAGTATGCTCTGCTTAAAAACACTGATCTGTATGAAAAACGGATAGAATTGCAAACTAAGTTTGAACTTATTTCAACACATGTAATTGAAGGTCAGTTATTAAAGCGTCGGAGCCAATTTTACATTCACGGTGACAAATCTGGGAAACTTCTAGCCAATCAGTTAAGAGGATTTAGAGCACAGCAACACATTACAAAAATTCGGATGGAGGATGGTACCATTACTACCGATCATTCTAATATCAATGATGCTTTCAGGAATTTTTACTCTCGATTATATACTTCTGAGTTCCCAAAGGACCATAGTTCAGTTGAGAAATTCCTGTCTCAACTAGATATTCCAACACTGTCCCCTGAGTCTAGATTAAGATTGGAAGAGCCCATATCACAAGAGGAAATAGTTTCAGCTATGTCATCATTGCAATCTGGTAAGTCCCCGGGTCCTGACGGGTTCCCTGCAGAGTTTTCTAAATCATTCTCCTCATACCTTGCACCACAACTAGCTTTAGTTCTATCTGAATCTTTTAAGCAAGGTAAGCTGCCTGCTTCATTTAATGAGGCTCGTATCACCCTTATAGCAAAGAAAGATAAAGACCCAACAGAGTGCTCTTCATATAGACCAATCTCTCTTCTTAATGTGGATGTTAAAATCCTTGCTAAAGTCTTAGCTCCCAGATTAGAGAATGTTCTACCCTCAATTATATCTGAGGACCAGACCGGTTTTATCAAAAATCGTCACTCTTACTTCAACATTCGATGCCTTATGGACATCTTGTATACACCATCAGAGGGGATCCCCGAGTGTGTCCTTTCTCTGGATGCTGAAAAGGCTTTTGACCGTGTGGAATGGGAGGATTTATTTAGGGCTTTAGAAAAATTCAATTTTGGTCCAAGTTTTATCACTTGGGTTAAATTATTGTATTTAAGCCCGATTGCCTCAGTTCGGACAAATGCTCAGCAATCTCAACCATTCAGCCTTCGGCGGGGAACTCGTCAGGGGTGTCCTCTTAGCCCTTTACTCTTTAACCTTGCCGTCGAGCCACTGGCAATCGCATTCCGTAGTTGTAGGGAGATATCTGGGATGTGGAGGCAGGGAAAGGAACATAAAGTGTCCCTTTATGCAGATGATCTTCTACTTTTTATATCAAATCCAATTTCCTCCCTGCCACCTTTGCTGTCATTGCTAAGTGAATTTAGCTATTTTTCGGGATATAAATTGAATTTGCACAAAAGTGAACTTTTTCTGCTAAATAATACAGCACTAACAACAGGAATGCAACACCTTCCTTTCAAGATAGTGAAAAATCAGTTTATCTACCTTGGTGTTACAATTACAAGGAAACATAGACACCTTTTTAAAGAAAATTTTATTAGGTTGTTGAACCAAATAAAAAAGGACTTGTGGCGGTGGACACCACTGTCCATGTCTCTGGTGGGCCGCATTAATGCCATTAAAATGAGTATTCTTCCGAAATTTTTATATCTGTTTCAGTCTGTACCTGTTTTTATTCCCAAATCTTACTTTGTTGCTTTAGATTCAATTATATCATCTTACATTTGGAAAAGTAAACATCCTCGATTGAACAAGTCCCTCCTTCAAAGATCTAAAAGAGACGGTGGCATGGCTTTACCTAATTTTCGTTTGTACTACTGGGCAGCAAACATTCGATGTGTCATCTTTTGGGCATATTTTCATAACCAACCTAATCGCCCTGTCTGGGTGGAAATGGAACTAAACTCTGTCAAAGACCTCTCTGTCTCTGCACTACTTGGATCTGCACTCCCCATCCTCTCAATTAAATCAATCAATAATTCAGTTATTCGGCATACCTTGAGAATATGGGCTCAGTTCAGAAAGCACAGTGGTCTTCTGGGCTTTTCTCTCTCCAGTCCTATCGTCTATAACCATCTCTTCCAACCTTCTTTACATGATTCAGTGTTTCAGGAATGGTACAGTAAGGGCATTAAGTTTTGCAAAGATTTGTTTGTTGATCATAGGTTTGCGTCATTCGAACAGCTTTCTGAGAGGTTTAACTTACCCAATTCTCATTTTTTCAGATATCTGCAAGTAAGACACTTCATTAGCTCATCAATACCAAATTTCCCTGAGGCTCCTGATGCAGATGTTATAGATAATCTCCTCTGTTTGTCCCCACTGCGTAAAGGCATAATATCCACTATTTATGGTGGACTGATGGGTTTGAGTCACACCTCTTTGAGTAAAATCAAAACTGCTTGGGAGAAAGACCTAAATTTGACACTGTCAGACGACACTTGGAATTCAATTCTCAAGCTTGTCAACTCAACCTCTTTATGCGCCGTCACTCTTTATTACAGTTTAAGGTTGTACACAGGGCTCATTTCTCCAAACTCAAGCTTTCCCGCTTGAGGATCAAACATTGATCCTTGTTGTGATAAATGTAAAAGCGGAGAGGCGTCTCTTATTCATATGTACTGGACATGTCCGAATTTGGAAAAATTCTGGAGGGATGTCTTTAAAACCTTGTCGTACATATTGAAATGCAATCTTGAACCAGACCCTCTGATTGCTCTTTCTGGTATCAATGGAGAGGAAGATAAGCGTCTAACTCCAGCTAAACAGCGTTTGTTGTCTTTTGCGACACTACTGGCCAGACGTTCTCTTTTATTCAAGTGGAAGGACGCCACCTCACCCACTCACGCTCAGTGGCTCAGAGATATTATGTCCTGTTTATCCCTGGAGAAGATTCACTACTCAATCCGCCGTTCAGACTTGAAATTTCAACAGGTGTGGGGGCCTTCCTTCGTTTTTTTTCATATACATTTATAGTTTGATTCCTTTCTTATTTAATATTTATTTATTTAGTCTTTTTTGCACACAGAACCTAAAACTTCCAGCTCATTTATAATTTTTTTTTCATTTCTTTTTTAAATATGCCTGGCGTCTAACCTTTCCCATACATGTATAGCTGGCTTGGAGTCAGGGAGGGGTGGGGTGGGTGGTATAGGGTTTTATAAGGGGGCTATAAAATGTGTATTGGAACGTTGCATGCTTACCCTGTTATATCCCTGTTTAAAATCAATAAAAATATTGTTGGAGAAGGATTTTTTCTCCTTAAAAATTCTATTATTTTTATTCTTGGAAAATAGACGCAGAATATTATTTCTCTTATACATGATACTTTTTCTTGCAATTATTAATCTTATAGCTATATGTGTGAATTTCTATACTGCATATACATACATACAGTACGTACATATAGCTCTGGATAAAAATGAGGGTCTACTGAAATTTACTCCAGAGTGGTATATAAAAAAGGGCGGTGTATAAAGTTACCCAACAGCAATGTGAAAAACTGTTGAGGAGCCAAACAACACCCTTATGTCAGCCTTACGTATTGTGAACTTAAGGCTGTCAATTTGACATCCAAATTCAAAAACTCAAGCTCGTGTGTAGAAGAAGAGAAGGCTTCATAAATGAGTTATAACGGCTATTTGTAGTGTTACGCACTCTGCATTCGAGTAAGGATGAATCGTGCTACACATCTGTTCTCTGTTAATGTTATGCGTTTGTGTGTGTGTGTGTGTGAACCTGAGTAAGAAGCTGAGGCGAGGGATAAGCGCTGAGGATGGCCGCAGCCATGTCGGCGCTGACCCGGTTCAGCTGCTGGATCTGCCTCTTCCAGACCTGCAGAAGTCCTTTCCCTGCACGCTCCACCTTCTGACCACCTGCCCACTCGCTCTCCAGACAAAAACTAAAACCTGTCTTCTCCCGCTCACGCCTTAAACACACACACACACACACACGGCAATGAGCAATGACCCGGTCTGACCTCCCAGCTCCATCAGACCATCCATAACTCTGAGCACCACTGATAGACGAGAGAGAGAGAGAGAGAGAGAGAGAGAGAGAGAGAGAGAGAGAGAGAGGTGCACATCAGCCTCCCACTCACTTGAACGGTGCTTCAGCTACTGCCTTGGTTGACATGGTAACATAATTAGTGAAGTCCTTCCATGTTGAGTGAAAATGCACTTGGACCCCCGTGTGCAGCTGGAGCTCGACTAAAGCCTGCAGGACAAGTGAGAGAGATGAAGATTTAGATGTTAGCAAGTTCGAGGTTAAGCGGTTGCCACTAGCGGTAGAGCGAACTGAAATTCAGCTGCAAAAAAAAAAAAAAAAAAAAAAATGGAAGAAAAAAAATGCAGCCATCCGTCTGTTTCAAATATTTCTGAGGGGTGTCAGTAATAATTGCCATGTCTCATATTCAGTACAACATACTAAACAATTACTATTGATATATTGTGGTTTTTCCTTTAGGATAAGCAAAGAGTGCCAACAATTATGGAAAGCACTTTAAATTTAACACGATAGCCAACGATCATAGATCCTAATCCCAGATTCGGTGCTCATCTCTCCGTCTCCGTCCGTCTCCGTCCGGCGTCTCCGTGCTCAGATTGGGTTCTGTCTCAGCTCGGATAAAATCTTCTGACGGATTAATAAACGCACGTCTTAAAGCGAATAACCTGCTGATGAAGTGTGACGGCTAACCAAATGTCATGAAATTCAATTAATATACGACCGTATCTGTATCGCCTCCCTAGCTGGACACACACACACACACACACACACACACACACACACACATTCAGTAGATGATTTTATCCAACGCTATCAGGTTTAATCTGTTTAATTCCACTCGTCACAGCCGTCAATAATATCTGGCTTGGCATTTCCGAAGCTGAAGCTTCACCTGCCGACACTGGAGACTCCTTCCATGACGCTCAACTGAACATCGCAAAGAAGCACTCGCTGTAGCACGTACCTGTGACCTGTTGTTATAGAAACGATAAAATATCACAACCCAGAACATCTTTCTGTATTAGCACGGAGAGTTCGAGTATTAGAGAGTAGGAAATGAAGCGGGGGGGGGGGGGGGGGGGGGGGGGGTTCTGTCAATGAAACATTGTAGCGAGTGCAGTTTTCTGTTCTTTTCAATTCAAACACTCGCTTTCTAGGCCATAAACACCGCTTCCTAGGTAGTGCCCGCTTGTTTGCCAATTCACACTCTCATCACCGAGGTTTTACGCGCCTCGCTTTCTAAGCCATAAGCCTTGCTTTCCAGGTCATATGCTTCGTCATTTTAGGCCGAACCCTCGCTTTCGAGGTCGTACCTGCGTTTTCTAGGTCATTACCCCTCGCTTTCTAGGTCATATCTTCCATTTTAAAAGGTCATACCCTCTTTTTCTAGGTCGGACGCCTCACTTTCTGGGACATATGCTTCGACTTTTTACGTCGTACCCACATTTTATAGGGCTACGCTTTCTAGGTTCTTTGTCCCACTTTCTAGGTCATACCTGCATTATCATTAACCCTTGCTTTCTTGGCCTCATCTCCCACTTTCTAGGCCGTACCCTTGCTTTCTAGCTCACAACTTCCACCCTTCGCTTTCCATGTAAAATCTGTCCAAAATTTCAGCTACAGTTAGTTTAAATGTTGTCATTTACTAAGAGATTAAACACTTGCCAGGTCAATACCCAAGAACTTAATAATGAGGACTTAACTGATGAAGTCCCAACTAATAAACTGCTGGAACTTCGGTTGAGACTGTGGCTAAAAATATAAACCGTTTCCACGAAAATCGAGGCGTATAAATCCCCGTAGAAAACGCAGAACCTGGTCAGAACATTACTCAGGATTCTGGTCAAGATCTCAAAGCTGCTCGCAACGATCTTAATATTTTATTCTATTTGATCATGTTTGTTTAATTACTCCATCAGTCTTTATTTTTTCCATTGGAAAGCTTCTTTAACTTATTTATTTAACTTATTTGTAAGTATCTCACACCCTACTCCATTTGATGTTAACCCAAAAAAATCCATCCTACTCAATTTGTTGTAATTTTCTATTTTATTTTTAATTTTTTAATTTGTTCCTGTTTTGTGTCATGCTGTTTTGTCTTGTTATTTGTTTTGTCCTGGAGCTCTGTCACTAAAACAAATTCCTTGTACGTGCAAGTGTACTTGGCAATAAAACTCTTCTGATTCTTGAGCTGCATTTTATATATGAAAGGAAGTATTATTATTAATACTATTATTATTATTATTATTATTAATAATATTATTGTTATTATTATAATTAAACTCGAGGTTCAACATGCCTCCTCCACATCCACCCGAGAGACTTCAGGAAGCTGCTCCAGGTCTTTCCTCTTCCTCTTCTTCGTCTCGTCCCCCAGGACCGCGTCTCGAAACTTCTGCCGCCCCTTAGCGCTCTGACTCCTGCGAACGAGACGTGCAGACGTCTAGACATCTGTACTGTACATGAGGAGGGGACGTGATATCTAAATACTCTCCGAGATAAAACTAATAAAACAGATCTGTCCTTAAATACCTGAGTACATCCTCCATGATAGATGTGCATATGTTGATTTAATCACCATGGCAACAGAATACATCAACAATCCTCCCATCCGTCATCATCTCGAATCTAATCCTCGCTCAAAACACACTTACTTAAAGTATTTCTCGATGTCGATCACGGCCAGACTCAGGGTTCTGTCTGCGTTCCTCGCCATGAGACGGAGAACCCAAGCAGTCAGGGTCATGACACGGTCGCTAGCTCCAATATCACCCCTCTTTTCCTATACACACACACACACACACACACACACACACACACACACACACACACAGCTTTAAGTTCTTCGCCGACTCTACATGATGTGCAGCATATTGCTAAAAGCTAATAGATGATTTTTACATCACTGAGGCAGGTGTGTGTGTGTGTGTGTGTGTGTGTGTGTAGGTGTGTGTAATTACATCCATTATTTTTCATCTTCACAGGTCAAAACTACAACTCCACGTCACCTTCAAAGCCACGGTGCTAATTTGATCAGAGTGTGAGCTCGCCTCCGAGAAGGACACGAGGAGTTAATGGCCTCGTTAGCGCATTAACGTTAAAGTGTGAGAGACTTCGGCGCTAATGAGTGTGAGGAGCGAAGAACGTGCTGCTGCGCACCTGAGTGGAACCGTGAACCAGGCTGATGAAGTCATCCAGCTGGACCTGGAGCACCGCACGGGATTCTGGGACAGACCGCACTTCTCCGGTCTCGAGACACAGAGAGAGAGAGAGAGAGACACAGAGAGAGAGAGAAGGGTATCTTAATTTTTCAGTTCGGTGTATATTAGCGACGTCCACCAGCCTGCACGCTCACATTGACTTCTTTTAGTCGCTGTTCGACAACAGAACAGTTTTCGGCGTCTTCATGCTCAGCACTTTCTGTTCATATGAATAAATAAAAACGTACAAAAACCAGAACCCAACTGGGAAGCTGCATGCTATCGGAACGGCTGCTGTACTGTTGTACGTCCTGAAACTCTAACTGAATACAGCTTTGGATTTCGCTTAAATGCTCCGGCTGTAAGCTGAATATCTAAAGTTACACAATATCTAGCGCGCACCTGCTTGGTTTGTGAGCCAGTGTGTGTATAGTTTAGAGTGGAATATAAACGTATATGAAGTTTAATTTTTTATTTTTTTTTTTATAAATATGTAATCAATTATAAATCTATTTTGCAGTCAGTGTTTAGAGTTGGAGCTGCCAGACAGGAGGCTCAAGACAAGGTTTACGGATGTGGTGATGGAGGACACGCAGGAGGTTCGAATGACAAAGGAAGACGTGGTAGATGGAGATAAACTGAGAGGAGCCACACAAAAGTATTTCCGATCTTCGATAGCGTCTCGGCAGTTCGTTCCGTGTCGTAACAGTGTTCTGGACACAGAGTTCTGTACGCACCTGAGGACACGGTGTCCGTCTGAGCCAGGACACACTCCGGGGCAGCGTCTGCTTCTCAATAGCGCAGCTGCAGCCCAAAGTGTGGAGTGAGGTCAGGAGATCACCACCACCCTCCAGCTGCAGCAGGCCTACACACACACACACACACACACACAGCTAATCAATACTGCCTCATACTTCTGTGAGGAAGCTCGACAGCGCCACCTACCAGGATCCACCACCACCACCACGTGCTTGATGCACTCCTCCGGTCTCATGGCCTTCACAGCATCCGTCAGCGCTTTCTTCTCCGCCCTCATCCGCTCCCTCTCTCCGTTCTGCTTCTCCCGCTCGGCTTTCCTGCGCAGCGCCTCCTCTCTGCTCGCCTCCATCTCCTCAAGGGTGCGTTTGCGCTTTCGGATCCCGCCGTCCTCGTCCCCGACGGAGACAGACACCTTCCCATGACCGGGGTCGTCTTCTACAGCTTTAACACCCCGAGCGGTCGAGGTCTTCTCCTTCGCTCCTCCGGTGAGCGACGACTTCTGGCTCTCGTGTGGGATTTTAGCTACGGCTTTCTGTTTTAATCGGACAGCCAAGGGAACGAATGCTTCCTCCTCTTCCTCGCTGTCACTGCTGACCGTGAGGACGTCTTGTCCGGCAGCCCGAGCCGAGACCGGACGACTCGTGGCGGAGTGTGTGGAGACTGAATTCTTTGGTTTTTGGGAGAAATCGATGACTGGGAGCTGCTCTGAGTCACTGGAGTCACTGTCACTGATACGAAACCCTGCTCGCCCAACACTCGCCATCTTTAAAGGATGACGCTTTGTCCATGCACTCCTGAGTGAACCTTCACCCGAGTGAGTCTCGTGCAGGAAGTATATGCAGGAGGGGCTAGATATGATGTCACAGCTACAAGAACAGGAGAGAGTAGAAGGCAATGTTAAGAGTCTGTTAGGACGGGAGTCACAGATCAGGGAAGGATTTTTGAAGAAGACTGGACAGCTTTAAAGAACAGGGAAGCTGAGGAGAGAGAGAGAGAGAGAGAGAGAGAGAGAGAGCTCTATAGGTGGCGCTAATACGACTTACAGAACTTTAACTAGACGCTGAGAGGAAATGTGTTGAGAAGAAACAGTGTGGTGAAGTGTTCAGACGAAGAGTTCAGGACAGAACAAGATCAGGGGCGGTCCTAAGGAAGTCTGGACTGGAAAATCGGCTTTAAGAGGAGAACAAGGCCTCCAGCTGACTGTAATGTAACCCACTGGATTCTAGAGATGGGCAAAACAAAATCCTTTCAGTTACACATCGCAATTCTTTCAAGTGACAATTCATGTGTTGCTACACGGACATCAAACTCGATTATTTAAAATTTCATTCAGCAAAATGTTGCAGTTCCTCTACGATCCTGCAGGGGAGTGCACACTAAATTATTCTCACATTGGCAGGCGACACAGCGCCCCCTGTGGGAGGAGCGAATTACTTGCGAAAGTTGTATAGACTTGTAACAAAGTTTTTTCCCCCAATCAGACTAGAATATTTATAGAATCGTGCTGTTTACAGAATACAAATCTTGATATCAAGATAATATTGTATCACAGGATCCCCTTCCTGAATTATTCCCTTACCGACTGGATTCCAAAAAAAAAAGGAGTAAAAGAAGAAAAAAAAGAAGAAGAAGAAGTACATCCAAATCAGGATGTTAAATATTCAGCTAAAACAAAATTGTTCCTATGGGTGCAAATGAAATAAAGTGGTGCTGCCCCGGAATAAGGGATGGGAGGTGTGCATAAACAAACAAACAAACAAACAAACACACACACACACACACACACACACACACAATGACTGCGTTCCTTTTTGTCACAGTGGTCCGCGTCACTGTGACCTCGTACCTCCAGAGTCGTGAGTTTGAACTTTCACAGAAAAATGAGAAACCCTGGAGAATAAACGAGTCTCTATAAGCGCTCTATAACACGTGTAATAACAGGACTGTGCTTTATGAAGCTTTCCACAAGCTTTAATCAAATATACATAGATATCAATTTTATAAAATGAATTAAATTGTACTTTCTGATATCTTCCCTCGGTTTAAGTGACTCTGTCAGAGTAGAATGTTCTGTAAGGCTGTCAGAGTAGAATGTTCTGGAATCAGCTGTAAACAGAAGCTCTGCATCAGTCACTGTCTGCTGTGGATTAGTTTCAGCAGTAACAACACTCAGGGTTTTTATTTCTTCATTCATGCAGTTTATACTCACAATCAGGCTAAAATACTGAGGTAAAATGGACTCTAATAAGAAAATAAAACGATCTGTGTACATGTAATTTAAACTCTTTCCTTATTTCTATACAAACTCTCACGCAGGTCCAAACAGCGCGGGTCCTTCTTCCTCTCCGCCTTATTTTATGTGCTGATTAGAAACCGGCTTAACGCAGTGCCGCCACCTACCGCCACGCATGTCTCATTACATCTATATGTACATTTTTAAAGCAAACTAGCATGCCTTCATCTAATAATGATAGTTTTTTTTTAGCTTTAATTTTATTATTAATAAAAATGTAATAATAAATAATAATTGAAATAAAAAATGTAAGACACAATGTAACGATTATTACAAAAAAACAATACATGTATGGTATTCATAAATGATAAATAATGGATTTTAATACAGATTAATTAACATTAGATATTTCCTCACACCTAGATATTTCTTTTAATTTTAAATGAATTTAAAACAACATTTTTAAAAGCATTTTTGAAGCAATTTTCCTCTGAGATTAATTAAAGTTCTTAGAATCTTATTTTTTTTTATAAAACATTTTTAAACCGTACGTGTCGATCTAAACATTGTCAAATGTATGAATTTATTTAAATTAAATGATAGATGTAAATTTTTATTACATTAATGTAATTCTAAACAATACATTAAAATTACAATTCATAAAAAATACAATACAAATGTTTTTACTCTATATTCTTATATATATATATAAATGCATTTTAAAAAATTATTATTATTTCACGCCTTGATCTAAAAATGACAATTTTGTTAAATTAAGTTTCATTAAAAAAATAATAATTTCAAATGACCCTTCATTTTTTAACAAAACAAGCACGCCTTGATCTTAAAATCAATTAATTTACAAACAAAGCTCTGTGTTAAAAGCACTTAAAGTAGAGAGTCGTTTTGAACGCGAGTCAGCGTCACAGAGCGTCATTGCGTCAATACGTTGCCTTTGCGTCTTTACGTCACAGCTTTACGTGCTTCAAAATGGCCGCCCTCGTGTCCTTGCTAATGAGATCTAGAGCAGGTACGTTTTTCTGTTATTTAAAATATATTTGTACGCTAAACTTTAGAACAAACAAATGTATATCGCCCGGGAATATAATTTATACATTTTAGAGAATAATGACATACTGTATGGGGAGGTTGTTGAATTGTTCAGGCCTGCCGTTTCCTCCAGACACGCATGTGTACTACAGTACTGAACAGTGTGAATGTGTGAACACTGCAGCGCTAAAGCTATCCATACTGTTTAGTGCGCTAGTAAGAGTGTGAGTGGAAATTGGGATGCAGTTTTCTTCTGTTTAGATGTTTTTTCCTCCAGTCTGTATGAAAGTTTAGAGTGTAAACGTACAGTAGATATAAGGTTAATGTTTTTATTATTATTATTATTATTATTAATTTTAGAAAGTACTAGTGATGTGAATCAGCAGTCACCTCCTGATAGGATATTATTATGATACCTCAGTGTCAATTCGATTAAAATTGCGATTCTAAAAGTATCGCGATTTTATAAATAACTGATTAGATATTAAAATTTTCCCCCAATTTTGTTACAATTTAAAACTTTTTTTTTAAGCAGTGCAGCATTTAAACAATACAAAACAACTTTAAATACAAGAGTTTAACATTTCATTTCTTATTAAATTCAACAAAAAAAGCGACATTGTTCCTGAACAAACGCGCATCTCTTCTGTCCTCTGCTATAATTATTATTTCTAAACAAACTTGGTAAATAATTCGCACCTCCTGCACGGAATGAAAATGTGCAGATAGTTGAGAGTGCGCCCCCTGTAGGATCATAAAGAAACAGTGACTGATGCTTTAATAATAATTATTATAATCATAGTCTAATCTTAAAAATAATAACAACAATTATAATAATGCTTCTTGTATAACACCTTCTCAAACACTATGTTGCTTAATAGTTTTTCAGGAATAAAGACAAAAACACAAAATTCTGATAAATAAAAAGAGACAACTGTTGATGCACTTCCTGAAAATGAAGCAAAATGCAAAATACACAGTACAGTAGAACCTCGGATTGCGAGTAACGTGGTTTACGAGTGTTCCGCAAACCGAGCAAAGATTTTTTATAATTTTTTATTCGGAAACCGAGCAAGTATTAGTTTACGAGCGCCGAGTATCATGTTTCACACATGCGACTCTTATTTTGACACTGAGCGTCACTCTCACCTCCCCCCCCTCCCCCCACGGCTTCGCAAACACACAGAAACTCTGCTCGCGCGCGCGCAATTTGACACTGAAACACACACACACGCACAGACGCTCTCTCGCCTTTTCACCCCGGGGAGCTTCACAAACACACAGAAACTCTGCTCTGTCGCAATTCTTTTCAAAGGTAAGGTGCTGGTTCATTTTTTTTTTTTTTTTTACTTTACAGCAGTGATTCCCTTAGTATGCGCTCACGCCAGGTCAGAGAGATTTTTTTTTTTTTTTCCTGTTAAAACAGTGTTTCCGTGTTCGTGTGTCCGTTTGTTGTGAAACTTAAGTGATTCCTTTAGTATGCGCTCATGCCGGTCTCGCTTTTTTCCATTAAAACAGTGTTTCCGCTGTGTTTATGCGCTTGTTGTGAAACTTAATAAGTGAGTCTGTTAATATACGCTCATGCCAGTCTCAGAAAGATTTCTTTTTTTCCTGTTAAAACGGTGTTTCCGTTGTGTGTGTGTGTGTGTGTTTGTTGTGAATCTTAAAAAGCGAGGTGTGGAGAGGGAGGAGGAGTGTTACTGTGTAAAACGAGGCGAGGGAAGGGGCTAATTACACACACACACACACACACACACGGCGCCTGCGGGCACCAACGGAAACACTCATCTGTCAGGATTTATTTGTACTTTTTTTAAAGGTAAAGTGCAGATTATTTATTTTTTTTCATTTTATAGATTGTATTAATTATTTTTATGTATTTATTTTTTGGGGCTGTGGAACGAATAATTTGAGTTTTCATTATTTCTTATGGGAAATGATTATTTGGTTTACGAGTGTTTTGGAATACGAGCCCACTTCCGGAACAAATTATACTCGTAATCCAAGGTTCCACTGTATATCATTCTTAAATAGAGATCTAATAATTAGTGACAAACTGAAAATTATAATTTATACATTCATACAGTGACTCATACCTACAGAAGTATTGGCACTGGATGTGACTGCACCCACAATGGCTCCAAGTTTTTGTGTAAAGTTATTTATTACATTTAAAGTTTCTGAGTGCTGCAACAGAAACGCATTTTTATGGCGTCACACTATCAAAAATGATGCTTTATAATCCTACAGGTGGCGCACTCTGGTGATCCCTATCAGTAATTGGCACTCAAATTAAAAAAAATACCCTCCGAGCTGGATCTTCACCTTATATAGATTTCTGTTCCTATTTCTGTCTGTAGCATCATGGGATTCTGGGTTGTACTGCGTCTACTTGATTTCTTTACGTACTCACATTTTCCTCAACACTCACTGTTTGTTTATTTTTCTGCAGGTTTTCTTGTCTCATGTCAGACACCGGCGGTTCTCTCGTGCAGAGGTGCGTCTAAAAAGGCCGGAGGCAGCAGCAAGAACCTGGGAGGGAAAAGTCCAGGTCACAGATACGGCTTCAAGAAACAAGACGGTAAACTGGGGTGTTTGGACACGTCATCAAGTTTTAGTGTTGCTTTTTTCATTCCTAATGACGTGTAAAGACTTGACGGGTTGTAACAAAATTTGAACACGTTGCAAGTGAGAAAAATAAAGGATGAATAAAACAGGATGACTGCAGTGTACGGACACATGAAGGATCTGTACGAGTTTGGAGCAAATTGAGTTTTTACACAGACACGCATACTATCAAACAACATCATTTACACTCACGATAATCAAATGCACTAGGTCACCATCATATGACAATAGAATCAGGTAAAGATGAAATGATGAGCTGTTACACACAATCTTTTACTATCAGCTCTTCTGTCCGTCAAACATATTTTATTTGGCTGTAATTCTTCTACTCCTGTCAGGAACTTGATTTATTCTTTTCACACTTTTGAAAAAAATTTTTTAAACAAGTATATCCAAATTTAGTTGTAAAGTTCTTTGAAAAAATTTATCTTAAACATCTTATCTAGTTTTGATATCGAATAACTAAAGCTGATTCTCTCTGAAGAAGCTGGCATGGCGTAAAGAAAGAAAGAAAGAAAAATAAATACTGAACTGTGGTGAAGCTTCTTGTTTTCTTGACCCAAGTAATGGTTTATATGAACAGAAATATTTGAAACCACGTTTCTTTCTATTTTTCTTTTTTTAGCCTGTTGTAAAAAAGTTTTTAATAAAATAATCATAAAAAGCATGGAAGAAAGCGCTCACTCGGCTTTAAAGGGATAGATTGGATTTTTTTTAAAGCCTGACGTGAATCAAAATTTAGATGCATTTTAGTACTTTACAGTAGGGGTGGATTGTTTTCCTGATAAGTTTTCCCTGCCAAAAGTATTCGCTCTCCTGCCTTCACATGCATATATATACTTGAACAACAACCAATTCTTAATCCATAGGGTGTAATATGATGTTGGCCCCGCCCCCTTTGCATCTATAACAGCTTCAAGTCTTTTGTGAAGGCTTCCCACAAGGTTTAGGAGTGTGTTTATGGGAATTTTTGATCGTTCTTCCAGAAGAGCATTAGTGAGGTCAGACACTGATGTTGGACGAGAAGGCGTGGCTCACCGTCTCCGCTTTAATTCAGTGTTGTATCGGGTTGAGGTCACGACTCTGTCCAGGCCAGTCAAGTTCTTCTACAACTCTCTCATCCATGTGTTTACGGAGCTTGCTTGGTGCGCAGTCATGGACCGGGGGTGGAGTTGTTTTTCAGGAGTTGGGCTCCGCCCCTTACCTCCAGTGACCGGAGCTCTTAATGCTTCAGCGTACCTGAGACATTTTGGAGAATTTCATGCCCCCGACTCTGTGGGAACAGTTTGGGGACGGCCCCTTCCTGTTCCAACATGACTGCATGAGTTTGGTGTGGAAAATCAGTGTAGTAATATCCGTGATTCATCATAAGAGTGTTGTACTGACCGATCTCATCATCACGTTGCTCAGTCAGGCCTACTGTGTAATTAAAGCTTTTCTCTTTCCCCCTTTTCATCAATATATTTGAATTGAATATGCAGACTAACACTGATAACACCTGCTGTATAACCCTAGGACTCTTCTGTAAGAAACATGGTTCTGGATGTTCCTTTCTTCTCTGCAGCCTCCGTAATTCCCATGAGATTTCATAATGTCGTAGTTTTATTCTGTCACGTACATGTGTATGTCTGTAACGCACCGCACCAGTCCTGTGTTTAATGCCATATTCACCGATATCAATTGTCTAATCCCTCTAGGAGACTTTGTTCGTGCGGGGAACATCCTCGCCACACAGAGGCTCATGCGCTGGCACCCGGGAGCTCATGTAAGATGATTGTACATGTTCATGTCAATTTTGATTATCGCTGTGTTTTCACACTCTTCAAATCCAGTGCGACTCTTCACTGATCTCAACATTTATACTCAGGAAGTCACTATTGTTTTTTTTTTTTTATATATATATATATATATACACAACGCATGTTCAAGTCAAACTGGGATTTTTGACTGTGCAGCTTTACAAAACACTGGCCTCCTTTAATGGAGCCAGCATGTGGAAATGGCGTGGAGCGAGGTCAGGACTGTGCGGGGGGGTGGGGCTAAAACTCCCAGCCGAGTTCCTGTAACGCGCAGGTTGTGCTGGTGAATGATTGTGTGTACAGATCAGTTCAATTACATTTTATTTGTATAGCGCTTGTAACAATGGTCATTGTCGCAAAGCAGCTTTACACAATCATAAGAATTATGGAAGTTTGTATGAAATGTGAATGTGTAAGGTGGTAAGGATAAACTCCCATCCTCATTTGGGTGATGACGGATAGCGGAAACCCTCCCTACTCTATATTTCCACACTAACGGTCAAGTTAATCTGAGACAAAATGATTTTAGACTGTAAAAAATCAGCTCCATGATCGATCATAGTGAGAGTTTGATTAGTTCTCACTGGAAGTCACACCGTGTATATACTGCACTGTGTAGAGGCTGAGTATATAGTTAATCAGAAGCTATTTTGATGCCCCTAAAAATGTTTATTTTAATTCTAAATATAAGCAATTAAATTAGACTTTCTATTTCTATTAACATTAACCTGGTTGTAGTTTGATAAAAACACAGTTGAACTATACAGCAGAACGTCACTTGACCCTAACTCCATGCGCTCAATCTTTCTGCCTGACAGGTGGGCATGGGGACCAACAACACTCTGTACGCGCTGGAGGACGGGACGGTCCGGTACACCAAAGAAGTGTACATCCCTCCGCCTCGCAGCGCCGACGCCAGAGACGTGATCCCCAAGCTGCCGCTCGGAGCCGTGCTCTACAAGTCCTTCATCAGCGTCGTCCCCACCAAGCAGGAGAACAACTTCAAACTAGTGGACATGGTCTGAGGACCGGTTTCAACCCGGCTTCCAGACTCCCTGAACTGAGAAACCTGTGAAAGTCACGCTTGAGCTCATCTGTGATGATGCCAGTGACGAGGAAACAACTTCTTTTTTTTTTTTTTTACTAAGTTAATGAAAAAAAAAAAAAAAACCAATAAATATATATCATAAATATTATCTGCAAACTAAATCATTTTCACTAACACACTTGAGTTTATATATAAAGTAAGTATGAGTGAATGAAAGTATGATTTCATTCACTCCCCTTTAGCTTTGATTACAGTACACAATGTGGTGTTCAGTTTCAGCCTGAGTTGTTCAGTACATTCAGGTGGTCATGTGACTTCATGTGATTTCCACATAACGTTGCGGAGTCTCGACCTGAGCGACTGAAGCGACGCCAGATCATAACACTGTCTCCAGAGGCTTGTACAGTGGACACTATGCATGATGGGAGCATCGCTTCATGCGCTTCACTTCTTATCTTGACACGCCCATCACTCTGGAATAGACTCAGTCTGGACTCATCAGGTCACATGACCTTTCTCCATCGCTCCGAAGTCCAGTCTTTATGCTCCGTAGCAAACTGAAGGCTTTTTTGATGAGTGTCACTAACGAGTGGTTTTCTTCTGGACACATGGCTGTTTAGTCACGATCCTGTGAGTTCTCATTAGTGTGTCTGTGTGTGTGTGTGTGTGTGTGTGTGTGGAAATGCTCTTACCATAACTATGGTTTCTACTCTCTATTTTTTAACTCAGCTTCGTGTTTAAGTGTGTGTGTGTGTATATATATATATATATATATATATATACATATATACATACATACAGGGTGGGCCATTTATATGGATACACCTTAATAAAATGGGAATGGTTGGTGATATTAACGTCCTGTTTGTGGCACATTAGTATATCTGAGGGGGCAAACTTTTCAAGATGGGTGGTGACCATGGTGGCCATTTGGACGTCGGCCATCTTGGATCCAACTTTTGTTTTTTCAATAGGAAGAGGGTCATGTGACACATCAAACTTATTGGGAATTTCACAAGAAAAACAATGGTGTGCTTGGTTTTAACGTACCTTTATTCTTTCATGAGTTATTTACAAGTTTCTGACCACTTATAAAATGTGCTCAATGTGCTGCCCATTGTGATGGATTGTCAATGCAACCCTCTTCTCCCACTCTTCACACGCTGATAGCAACACCGCAGGAGAAATGCCAGCATGAAACGCAATCAAAAGTTTCTAGGTTTGGATTTCTTGGAGTGTTTGGATACCGAACGTTTTCTAAAATCATGAAAACTCCCGAATTGTGAAAGCAGCCTTTCTTAGACGATAAAAGAAAAACTGTTTAGACATGGAAACGATTTGCTTTGCCTTGTAGGCAGTTTTGTCATGTTTGCTCTCTGTTGCGTCACTGCTATTGACTCTGTCCCTCTTTGGCTGAAGATAAATAGCATGAGGTGGAGGTGGAGGAGGAGGCTGTGATTGTGCCTCATCGCCATGGAGATTTACTTCTCCGCTGCTGGCGTTACTGGTATTTTCTTTTCTTTTTTCTTTTTTTCTTCCTAAAAGCACTTCACACCCACATTTGTCGTAACAACAGTCTTGGACGTGTGCAAAGCCTCTCTCATGGTATAATGACTTCCACAGACGTAATAAATGCTTTATGTATCGTGCTTTGAGGGGGGGGAAAAAAAAAACTAACGAGCTGCTTCAGATTCATTTTCTATTCCCAGCCCCATTCACATGATGAGCGCACACGAGAATGTTGATAAAGTAACGACTCCGGCAGTCATGTCGAACATCCAGGATGAAATGTTGCAGGAAGGGCGTTCGAATCCAATTACACGACTCTCGTTATTTTACTCGACATGAATACTATGTTGATTGTTTTATCAATAAGCGCTCTTTCCAGCTGTATACGTGTCAAAATTCCAGACGGATGAATGACAGCCGCTCCTCGGGCTACTCTGTTGCTTAGCAACAGATAATCTCACCTATGCAGGTTTTCCTTTATTGTTCTTATGATATATTGAAGAATTGATATCTCATTTAAACGCAAAACAAAAGAAAATGTGTAAGGTTCAAAGGGGCACTCATTGTGCAAAATGTACTTTTCTCTGTAGAAGTTTCGACTTTGCATTTAAAAAAAAAAAAAATCCAATTAGATTTTCCTCCTAATGTGACATCATATAAGAAGATCCCCTCCGCCCCCCATCCAGGTGTTGCTCAGCTCCGCTAGGGGCGTGTCTCAGCAGTATCTCATTTACATAAACACTGAAACGGCGCGGTCAGAGAAGGGAGTTTGAGGTATGAATAACCTGGATTATCTGAGGCGTATTTCGTCTGCAGCTCCGTCTCTCATCTTCAGGGTCACGCTCATCTTGTGTAGTGACTGCTTGTTGTTCAAGTGTTAGGATATTGAGTTTTACGCCTCTGCTTGTGCTTTGTTTCTGTCTCTCCTCGTCCCTCCTGCTGGTGGTGGGATGGGGTGTGTCCCTTAATGTTTCAGGTCCCGCCCACTGCAGTTGGTTCCCTTCAGTCTGTTGGTTGCTGATCTACCCTACCCTTGTTGATCCCGCCTCCTGCCTGCTGATTGGGTAACCATTAATTGAGTATAGGTTTCCTCCGGGTGCTCTGGTTTCCTCCCTCAGTCTAAAGACATGCAGGTTAGCTTCATTGCGTTCAAGCTGCATAAACACAGACCAGTGGCTCGATTTGAAATGAAATGTTGCTCTCCTTTCTTCGTTGAGAACGGTCCAATCACAGTAGCCTAAATATTTAAAAACAATATTGATGCGCTAAGAACAAAAGTGGGAGGGTTCGGGGTGCACAATGCTGCGCCCCCAAGGAGGATTTGAATAGATCCCATTAGAGCTCAGCCTCAAGTCACATGCTTTTCAAAAATGTACGCGCCTACATGGACACTCGTTTACAGTTTAGAGTTTTTTTTTATTTTTTATTGCAAATAAATAATATTAAAAAATGCATCAGCATATTGTGACCTAAATGACTTTATTTCATTATTAAAATAAATAATTATTATGTTAAATAATTACATGTTGAAGTAGCATTCTTCTCTGCCTAATTTTAAGGGGGGCGGCGCCCCTGATTCAAACCATGAACATTAATGGCTGCGATAGCAAGCCAGCTAACATCACATTTGTTAAATGCTTGTTTAGATATTTCTTAGTTTGCTCAGATGAATGAACAGAAAGTGAACGTTTTTGGATTTTTGTTTCAGATTTCAGAGTGAATACCCGCGCAGTCCTCTGACCCGATGATGTATTTACTCTGCGTTTCCTCCTGTATTAGCTGATCGATATGTTCTCGACTAGTTAAGACGTTAAAGATGCCCTTTTGATAGGACAAACCCAATCGGTTCTCTTGAGAACGCAGCCACGAGCAATCAGAAACTGCAGCGCGTTCCGTTTAGATCTTATTTATCTATTTATTTTGAACGGAGAGGCTTTAACCTGGCCGAGCGGCTTTTAATCACCTCGTTCCCACGGGGACGTCTTATAGCATGCTAATGAAGGCTCCTGTGTGCTGCGTGCTCTGTTGCTGTGAGACAAACTAAAAGTCATCCAAATCGTTTAGAGAGGGTGAGGGGGCTGCAGCGTGCAGGACACAATGCTAATAAGTCACCGAGTCTGAAGGGAGAAAAGAATGAAAGAAAGGAGGCGGGAATGGAAAGGGCCGAGAACAGGGGGGATGATGAGGGCTGGTTTAAGAGCAACAGCCTTACACACGGTGTAAAGGGAAAGGCAGACGGGTTCTCAGCGGCCTCTTGGACTGACTGTGACATGGACGCTCTCAGGCACCTGATCGTCCTCCTGATCCTCAGCGCCGTCACAAACTGCTCCAGAGGTGAGACGTTCTGATGGCGTTCCTCTGCCTGTAGATATTTTATCTAACATCCATCTGAAATCAACTGAAGTCTCTTATATGACGTGACTTCTGTCTCCACTAGATGAGGATTTTTGCCCAGAAGGAGCCCGGATAGACCGAGACGGATGGACGTGCTACTGGATCTCGGCGTCTGCATCAACCTGGCGAGAAGCCAGGACAGAGTGTGAGAAACCGAACAGAGCGGATCTCGTCTCGGTGGACAAGCCGAGCGTTCAGAAGTTCATAGAAAACTCATTTCTGATGTAAGGCATCGCCGTGCTGTACTGTATGCCTGACTTGTTCTTGTTACTTTTTTATAAAGATTGTAAATATTCATCTACTACAGTTTTTTTTTTCTATTATTATTATAAATGTCGAGTTATTAATTCATATGTTTATAAAGCTCTCAATCTGGGATAAATATCGTAAAGCATTTTTATTTATTTATAGCAACATTTTTTTAAAAAATATCTTTACATTTTTATAACGTAAAGATATTAAATATTAACATTAAATAAACAGAATAAACATGGTGTCCAGCTCCTGCTGCTACTGTACAGTACGAATACTCGTTTCCTTCCTGAAGGAAGTACAGGACCAAATCAACATTTTATTTCAAACCTGATATACTGTAACCCTATTGAGTGATTTCACTCTAGACATGAATTCTAAAAAATTAGAAATAAATGATAAATAATTAGTTTTTCTTTTGTGGCAATACAACAGGTAGCTCTGCATTGTTAGTATTTTTTACTTGGTTATGTTTTGTCAAAAAGTTTTTGCCCCCCCCCCCCCCCCCCCCCCCCCTGTCTTGTTTTTTCCATTAAAAATTTTCCATTTTTTCAATGTTTTACCAATACAGCAGATACTTCTTTTATTCTTTTGTTTGGTTTGTCTATATACAGTAAGTAGTACAAATTCAAAATTCAAATGTAATTTTTCACATTCACAGTCATACACAGTACGATATGCAGTGACATGTTTATACGACCGCCCGAGACTTTAAAATAAAAAAATATTTAAAAAGATTTACAACAAGAAATAAATTATGGAATGAAATATGAATAAGTATAGAAAGACTTTAAAAATTAACATTTTAAAATTATATATATATATATTATTAATATATATATATATTATTAATATATATATATATATTATTAATATATATATATATATATATTATTATTAATATATATATATTATTATTAATATATATATATTATTAATATATATATACAGTATTTAGCAAATATAAAAACGTATCTATACAAATATAGAAAATATAGAGACATATAATTGGCTAGGTTGTAAACTTTGTTCTGCAGAACTGGACGAAATAGAGTTTAAGTGGAAATGTCCTGGGCGTGTGCAAATGTGCATCCGTGCGTAGATGTACAATGTCCATAAATGTCCACAAGCAAAAGCGAAATGGAAGTGTGCTCGAATGAGCGGATGTACAAGGCCCATGAATGTCGGGGGTGTGCAAATGTGCATGTGTGTACTGTACAGATGAGCAATGTCCATAAAGTGTCCATAATTGTTATTTATATACAATGTTATAGTTGTGTCTTTGTGGAATCTTGATTGATTGATTGATTGATTGTCAATTTTTCAGCGAAGCTCCTCTATTAGTTTGGCTGAGAAATGGACCTGCAAACCTTTTTGGTGCTTCTAACCAGGACAGAGAGACAGGGACTTGTCCTCAGATGTTTCTTGGCACCGGACAGTGGACAAGCAGCCCATGTAATCAAAAGCATCGTTTTATCTGTGGGAAACAGATTTCAGGTGATACATGGACAAACCCTCTAAATATATGACTGCTCCTAAAAACCTGTAGAGAATAAAGTAAGCTCGCTCTTCTCTTCGACAGACACGCGCTCATGTGCGTCCTGCTTGTTCTTGATGTCCGTGATGTCTCTGGAAGTGTTTTTCTTTCACTACTGTGGTCAGGAGTAGTTTTTTTTTTTTTTTTTTTTTTCTAAATTGAAAACCTCTTCTCTAAAACATAGCTTTATATCCTCAATTCAGCTTTATGTGTCAGATTTCAGTGACATTTTCAATTGCAGTGCCGTGATCAAAACTAAAAGCTGTTATTGTGATATCGCAGGAGCTATGAGTTATAAAAACCTGACGTGTGTGTGTGTGTGTGTGTGTGTGTGTGTGTGTGTGTGTGTGGGGGGGGGGGGGGGCGTGGGCGGGCTATCATTTAGCCAGCTAGTTTTTACTGGGGCAGCTATTCAGAACCCTCTTTACGAGCTTGAGATTTCACTTGTGTGTAAAGACCTTGAAGAACTTTGCCCAGTTGAGTTTTTAATCATTTTACTTTATAAAAGAAAAGAGATTAAGTATTTCCTTTTGAATACCTTGGCTAAGCAGTGTGATGGAGTTGATAGGACAGGCGAGGTTAAGGTAAAGACTGCTGTTTGCATAAGGATTAAAGTTAAGAGATTACACTTACTGTAGCATATATATATATATATATATATATATAATTTACTTTTTTTAAATAAAAAAAATATATATATATATAATATATATTATTTTACGTTGTTTATATTAGTGTTATGATTAAGATGATAAAGGTGTGTGGTAGGGTTAGGTTAGGAATAAGGCTGGGCTTGGCCTAAGGTTAATGTATAGTTTATAATTGATGTTGGTCTAAGGTTCACAGTTCAACTAGCTGTAGTTTTGGTGTGTGGTTGTTTGGAATGGTTGGTCTAGGGTAAAGGTTATGGTAGTGTTGGGCTTGGGCTAGGGCTTGGTTTGGGGTTTGGGTTTACGTTAAAGTTAATCTAGTGTTAGGTCTGGGTTAAAGTTAGGAATGATCTAATGTTAGTTCTGGTCTAGGGTTGGAGTTGCGATAGTGCAAGAGATGATCTAGTGTTCAGGTTGTCCCAGGGTGAGGTTTGAGCCATACTTTTTGTTGTGCTAGGGTTATGATTACCCAAAAGGTTGTGTTCAGCTTGGGTTAGGGACAGTTAGGTCGAGTAATGGTTGGGGTTAAGCCAGGATTATAATTAGTCTGGGGATAGTGATAGGGGAAGGTTAAGTTGGGCTAAGGTTTAGAGGGCTAGGCTTGTGCTAGGATTAGGGGTGAGCTGTGGTTAGGGTTGGATTAAGGTTATGATAAACCTGGGGATAGAGTTCGGCAAGGATTAGAGTTGGGTTACAATTTCGACTTGAGATGAGGTGAAGGTTAGGCCAAAGGTAGGGCTGTATTAGTGTTGGAGTCGAGTTTGGACTGGGAATAAGATAAGGTTAGGCTTGTACTAGGCATGTTTACGTTAGACATGCGTTTCTCTTAAATACTACGTACACCTTTTTTGCACATTGAAACATTGAATGACTTTTTATAGCCACTTTCATGCATAAATAAAAAATAAAAACTAGACGCAGGTAGAATATACTGTCCGCCCAGGGTGGAATAACGGCTATCTTTGCATTTGACCAAAATCACTAAAAGCATTTTTTTTATTTTATTTTTTTTCCTTTCTGAAGTGTCTTTGCCATCTTTGGACAGCTATGTCGTCGGAGTGCCGCTAATGTCCGGCGTATACACACAGTCACAGTTACACGCACTGCCTTCACCGCCGGACCTGGACCACCAGAGAGCTGAAGTAGGCAGACATGACGTGTATCTCACTGTGTACCGTTTACTCGTTTATCTTCTGATGTACAGTACGCCAGTCATGTAGCCCTCATGTTAACCATCATGTTTGTTTTGACCTTGCAAAAAAAATGAAAACTTTTTACTTTGATCATTGTTTCTCTTTTCTTTTTTGTCAGCACAGATGATGCTGTTCCCAGGAACGTGGGTCAGTCATGGAGGCCAGGTCCTGTCTGTCGAGCTGGTAGCACAACCCAGTCAGCAGCTCAGCACGGCAAGGGTGCAGATATTACGGCCGTACTGCAGCCCGAACCATCACCTAGTGCCCCCAGGTACCTCGCAGGCATGCTTTAATAGGAAAATAGTCAAGGACAGTGTCATGTGATAAGGTTACTGTTACTGATGAAGTACTTTTTCTATCCCAGATTAGATTATTATTATTATTATTATTATTATTACCACCAATGCGTACAGAAAATTCTATTATATCAAAAAATTGAAGGTGTGAATCTTAAATTAAAGATCATGGTTTTATGCCGTGTGTCCATCTTCATCCTGTCTCAGGCTGCGGCTCCATACTCAATCCGTTCAGCTGCTGCTCACTGAAACCGCTGTGCAACACCACCGGTGGCTGTCCGGGCGGGCACTACTGGTGCCATCTGGTGGAGAGCTGCCTACCAGTCAGCAGCCCATGCAGCCCTTATCACTCATCTGCCGATGGACTCGTCTTCGCTCTGCCGCCCCGCTACACTGCAGTGACTCCTTTCTACCACATGGCGGCAGACATAGCATTGGCAGTACCTCCGGCTTCGGAGCTGCTTCACATCAATGTAAGCAGAAATCCTTGGCTCGCACTTTACGTCCTTTTATGTCTTTTTACGTCGTATGACATCCATACGAGCCCTAAAATTAGTCTGCATAAACACTTTTAAAGGTTTATAGTGAAAGCATTTCATTTAATGCCAATTGGCTTCAAAGTATGCCAAAATTATGTGTTATTTATATATATATATAAAACGGTACTTCTGTGGTCTATAAAGGTGTTAAAGGTCTGTGAAGGTGTTTTATAGCTTTATTGGTGTGTAATGACTGGATGATATATAGATATATATATATATATATATTTTTTTTTTTTCAAATATATCATGAGTTAAAAACAGTTTAAGAATCTAAACATTTATGTCATAACCATGAAAAAAAAAACATCCTTGTAATGACCTGAAGAAACCTGATACCTGATTAAACCCCGTCTGTTACTGTGTGTTATAAGATCAAATATGCAGTTTGTATAACTGGAGATGAGTTTTAGCTCACATGCACAAAAATATCTGTGTCGGTCCTAAAACTATCAGAGCGACTTCAGGCACAAGCCATCATGGTGACACTGTTTGTATTAAACACAATCCAAAGCCTAAATCTTCATGGTTTCTGAGTCCTACCATGCGCAGTCATCACATCTTATAATCTTTACTCCGACCTGATGGAGACACAGTGAGTGGTGTCCATGTGATGAGAACTCCAGCCAGAAGTAGGGCAGGTCCACAGGGGTGAGGAGGGAGAGAGAGAGAGAGAGAGAGAGAGCATGAAGGATGCTCACAGTCACATAATGGATAAAGTCAATGTCAAATGTTCAAAGAAAACACAGACATGAGGTTTTCCTGGGAAGTAAAGTATCCAGTCACTTCACTGAGAGCAGCCAACAATACCAGTTCACCACAAACGTCTCTAGATCGTCACCCTTTTACGCGTCCTCTATGTCCTATACTTTACACTGACATTCTGAGTAGATATTAACTTGACCTTATGAAGTACAGAGTGTTAGAAGTTAAGCCTTTATTAGTCACATATACATTACAGCACAGTGAAGGTCGCCTTCACTGGTGGAGCTGGGGGTCGAACCGCCGACCTTCCAATCAGTAACTAAGTGCCTCAGCCCACTGAGCTAAGACTGCCCCCGTATGCACTGTATGCTCAGTTATGTACAGTAGGTTATGTTACATGTGATCAATGCATAACACTATAATACGTACAGTACAGTCATAGCCTAACCTGGTGCATCTTGTAAACATGATAACATCTAACCTACAGTATGCACCGATCAGCCGTAACATTAACACCGAGTATCAATTATACACCACACTGTAAACCTGAATAAGTTGGCAAAACTCAAAAAAATCGAGGTAATCCTAACTCGTACTATTTAATAGCAATTATAATTTTTTTCAGTTGTTTCAAATCAAATAAATTGTTGTCGGTCTTTCGGCTGCTCCCGTCCATGTGTCGCCACGGCAGACGATCCGGTCCGCACACAAGCTCGGCACGGGTTTTACACCAGACGCCCTTCCTGACGCAACCCTCGCATTTTATCTGGGCTTGGGACAGGCACTTCAACCACTTGTTGGGAATCGAACCCAGGACTTTCACATGGCAGACGAAACACCTCCCACTGAGCCACCAGTGCCCCTATCGCCCTGATGACGTCAGACACAAAATCACTAGTCTGAAAGATTTTAAGTTGGTGGAACTTTAAGGTGACAGTTACTATTACTGAAGTACTTACAGTTAAATGTGTTCGGCTAACTTGAAAAGTGTCATTTCTACAAACTCATAAATACCAAAAAGTTCTATTGAATTACTTTGAGCATTAGGGTTTACAGTGCAGGACAATCCGGATCTATAGAAGAGCCAATGTACAGCACAATTTGCTGAAAAAAAGTCAATGCTGGCCATTAAAAAAGAAAAAAAAAAAGGCATCTGGACACCCAGTGCGCCACAGCTCCACCATGAATGAGGCCCAGCAGGTAAAGAGCCGAAGGACACTGACCCGGCTTCCAAACTCCCCCAGAATCCTGATTGATCTGATTGAGCCCCCATGCAACAAGTCCGATCCATGAAGGCCTCACCTTGCAACTCACAACACCCAAATGATCTGCCACTAATGATCCAGTGCCGGATATCGCACAAGTCTGATGGAGTCGTACCCCAAGGGGCCAAAACAACCAGTTGGCACAAGTGGAACCTACACAGTACCTGGAGTAAGGTTTTGCATTGGCTGATTAGTGTATATGCACATTGTTATGGCGTATTTGATCATTAGTCTTATCTGTGATCTCATGCACAGTTATTATAATATTTGTCAATTTGCAATTACATTTAATTTTGCCAGTCATATATGCCATATAAACTGTTATGAATGCGTTTACTCTTGTCTGATCGCAGTCAAAACACAATCCGGTGTATGTTGTAAGTTATATATGCATGTTTATGTACAGTATACTTTATTTTCACTCTTTTCTGTCAGTCATATATCGTATGCTGCATACCATGTTATGAATGTATTAATACGATTTGCATTTCCTTATCTGTTCACACAGGTCATGTTTAAAGGAAAAGACTTCCCAGTGTTTCCCGACGATATTCTTGCCGTTCAGCACACAAGAAAATCCGGGGAGTTCCTGCACTGTGCGAGCGGCTCCGACTCCGCCTGGCGCCAGAGCTACCTCTCCGTTCCTGGCCCGGACTGGGGCGGCTGGGTGGATGTCGCAGCGTCTGCACTGACGGATAGAGGGCAGTGGGTGGACAACGTTTCCTGTGACCTGCGTCTGATCTACGAAGACCCTGGACATCTCTACGGTCCTTCCTCCGTCGTGAACAGCACACAGAGTGAACCGGGTATTGACCTGAGCACACCTAGCAGCGTTCTGATCGACGCCCCGAGCCCGGTCACAGGACTGCAGATCCTCTATCCTGTAACGGGCAAAGAAAATCTACTGGTTTTACCAGTGAATATCCAAACGCTGATCATTATCCAGATCCTTTCAGGGAGAAATGCGACCAGCTCCTGGTCCGCCCCGGTGTCCAGAGCAGGTGTCCCGTTCCTCATGTCATGTCCAGCAGAGATTCAGCCAGTCTGTCAGAGGGACGCTACTGACACATGGTTCTCTTCTGCATATCTCATGCCCACTAGACAAGGGGCGCAAACCCTGAACATTACAGCGTCGAATCAGGTGAACTCTCAGACACTAAGCGTGAAGATTCAAGCTCATGATGTTGTCACGGGACTGAGGATACATCCACAGGGATTACATAGAGTTCTAGTGGACGTACCAAAGGTACAAAATTTAATGGAAAGAATATTTGTCATATTGACGTGTCAGGAAATAAACCGGAGCTTGTGAGATTCTAAACGTCTTTAAGCTGAGAGGCTCTCTTTAAAATGTCTCTTGACCTTGGAAGTCAGATCCTAGACAGAGTTAGAAAGTAAAACTAGATTGGGGTCTAAGATGTTTATACATTAAGGGGCATTGGAGTCAAACTGGGACTTCCTGGTGAATACAGGTGTAAAAATTATTAACCCTTTACGGAAGACTTTAATCGCAGTACGGTGATGAAACTCTTAGCCGCAGTAAAACATTTTGAATGATGCAAACGTTTTAACGAAGAGAGAAAGTTGGTGCCAAATCTATCTTTGGGAACTGTACACACACAATTGTTCACCAACACCATTTGTACATGACAGGACCTCAGCTGGGAGTTCACCACTATTATTTATACTAAGTTACATATTAACATGAACAGCAGGATAAATGATTAATTGCGACAAAGCGGTTGGAGGTGGAGTTGTAGCGTTTTGAAAAAAAATAAAATAAATAATAATAAAAATTCCAAAATTCACACTTCCTGTATATAATCGAAACAATTTTGATGTAAAATTTTGGCATTTGTGCTTCTTTCTGTCCTTGACATTTCAAAGAAACAATGCACGGAATATTTTCCATAACTTGTAATACTTCTTCTTCGTCAAACGTAGTCTCAACGTTAAGTCTATGGGATTTTTTCCCCATTATATGTCAATGGGGCAAATTTGAGGACCTCTTCGGGCCCGGGGGTAACATTTATACCCTCGTGCAGGGTATGTTCTGACACAGGTTGCAAAAATTTTACCGTGCTACAAAATTCCCTCTCTGTGCTACAATCCGTCAATGTTAAGTCTATGGGACTTTTTGGGGCGGTTAATTGCCCCCCCCTGCGGAGTCATAGCACCCCATTCCCGAATAAGCTGCACGATTTGACTCCTAGTTCATTGGTCCACGATGAACGGTGCGGGACTAGTTACGCGCCAAACTTTTGTACTGAAGAAGAAGAAGAAAAAAAATAATAATAATAATAATAAGCCTGTGAGATGATAAAAGTAGTGCTTCGCTTCGCAAGAACCACTAATTAATGGAGTTGCTTTTCTCCACGATCAAGTCCTGGTTTGCATTGCACATAAATGTAAAAGTATGTTATAGACAGGAAACATCTATTCAGGCCTGTATTACATTTCATTTGCCATGCGGAAGTGATGTCACTGATGGCTTTTCATCTCAACTCTCCTGACAAGGCTCTCTCTCTCTCAATCTGTCTGCAGACGTTCACCGCAGCAGTGGCCACCGGTTCGTCTGTGACGTACACCTGGGTTATTGATGACCTCGCGCAGTCGGCCCACACAGGAGAGTCTTACAGCATCACGTTCAACAAGCCAGCAGAGTACACACTCAAGGTCAGGACTTAATCAAACCACATCAACTGGAAACCTTATGCTTGACCTGATAAAACCTTCAGAAGTGCAGCGATTACTGTGATAAGATACAGCGGTCTCATTTCCTGCAACAGGTAACAGCGGAGAATCCCGTTAGCTCTCAGGTCAGAGAGGTCAAACTCACGGCGGATGTAATGACCCGATTAGCCGACCTCGCATTACTCTCCATGAAGGAGGCGGTTGCTGTAAACACCTCAGACATCTACACCATTAGAGTGAAACTGGATGTGTCCATCGGCGTCACAATAAGGTGAGAATTCTTAATGCTTCTGAGATTTTCACGACTGAAATGTTCATTAGATTTCACTTAGATTATGGTCTTTTTTTTTTTTTTCTTTTTATGTTGGATCATTGCAGGTGGGATTTTGGCGATAGTTCTGGCAGTGTTAATCATACACTCGACGCTCCGTTAGAAAGGAACGATGTACCGCCGGACCCGACTGCAAAACAGATCTACTTACAGGACAGCACACAGCACGTCTACTCAACACCAGGTGAACACTGTGAAGTGCTGATAGAAGTTTGTGTCCTGTTTGTGTTGGGTAAAGAAATGAAACAATTATTCACAGTGTGTGTTACAATATATCATATACAGTACACACTATTACTACAAGTTACAGTTGTCATGATATCCGTGTCGTATCATCACACAACCTGGTCTTGCTTTCTATAAAGGCTTTTTGAACCATTTGATAGCAAAATGAGATAAATGTTTTTTTTTTTTTTTTTTTTTTTTTTTTCCAAATTTCCAATTTGTCCACAGACGAACATGGTTGTGCAAAAAAAAAAAAAAAAAATCATCTATTATGATAAATATTCTCTTTTTTTAAAGCTTTGAACTATCATGACCACTTGTTATGCTTCATTTGGGAGCCAAGATGCACTTCAGTATTTACAAAAGTAATATTTCTGAAAGTAATTTGAGCAGAGAGATAGCTAGCGCTACAACACTCAGGAGATGTGTAATCACTTTATGTGCAAAAGACGTGAAATACATGTCTTGCATGGAGGACGTCTCCTACACCTCTCTCTCCAATCGTGCCTACATAGACACTCGTTTGTCCGGCGCGCCGCGTACACGAACACAAATGATACAGTATAGATTGATTTTTTTTTTTTTGTAAATATATATATTTTTTTTTTGTCTTTTTTTTTTTTAAGAAATACAGCGGAATATTATGACAAAATGACTTTATTTCATTAATTAGAAAATAATTATTATGATAAATGATTACATTTTAAAGTAGCATTCTTCTCCGCCTAACTTTAGGGGGGGGGGGGGGGGGGGGGCGGCGCTGATCATATGTTAAAAATACTTTAAAGTCTATATACTTTAATTAAGCTGCATCATAAACAATTTTTCATATTGTTTATATTATTTCTCATGATCTTCAACAAACATTTGTAATCAAAAAGGTTTTGTGTTACAACACTTTTTACTTCTTTCAAGTTGCCGGCATGACGCATTACAAATACTCAAATACTGGATTTTCTCTATTTTTGAAATTAAAACTCAACCAACCCTATTATTTATATTGCATTGCATATTAACATGAACAGCAGGCTAAATTATTCATTTGGGACAAAACTGTTGGAGGTGGACATATAGCGTTTTGAAAAAAAAAAAAAAGAAATGTGCCAAAATTCGCACTTACTGTATATAACCAAAAGATTTTGAGATCAGATTTTGGCATTTGTGCTTCTTTCTATTCTTGTCATTTAAAGAAACAAGGCACAAAATATTTTCCAATGGCTTGTAATATTTCTTTGGAGAAAAAAAAAAAAACAGAGCATCCAAAATGGAGATATTTCATTTTGTTGTTAAACTGTTCATACAACCGTATACAATGTATACATGTGAAAACACATCCGTATACATTTTCTAGCCATGCTTATTACATGTTATGAATTGATATTGTATTACATTTTATATTGTAGCTATTTAATTGAACTAAATTTGTAATATATGTGTGTGATATGACTGTGAACTTGCATAACTTTGCCTATTTACATACTGACCAAACTTTAGGTCAACATTCAATACCGTCAATTGTTTTTATGCAACTTGAAATTATGATTTACAAAATCCGAAATGTAAGTATTTACCAGTTCATAAGCATTGTAAGTAAATTAAACCCCATTCCATGACTGACTGTAATCGTATCTAATCCATAACATTTGCCTATATGCTGTTTTTTCTTTCTTTTTTCCTGGAAAGGCGACTATACGCTGAAGATTCAAGTCCAAAATAAATACGACTTCATCCAAACAACTGTGCTACTTAAAGCGAGGTCTCCACTGAGCAAACTGCTCGTCTTGTCAAAGCCCGCTGTCCCCAAAGTCAACCAAACTATTCTTTTTGAAGCATCACCACATCCATCTTCATATGGAATAGTTTACACATGGAACTTTGGAGATGGCTCATCAGAGGTTGAAGGCTCTCATAAGATAACCAGGCACGCTTTTAAGAAAGCAGGTGTGTTCAATGTTTCTGTGTGTTCCAGCAACAACCTGTCAAAGTTGACTTCCTGGATGGTTGTGGAAGTTTGTGAAACTATTTCAGGTTTACGTTTGAGGTATAATGGCCCCAGTGAACTCAGTTCAATCACTGAAATCAGTGCCAGTGTATCTACGGGTACTAATCCCAGGTGGACTTTTGATCTTGGTGATGGGACTGTGTTTCAAGACCACGAGGAGAACTCGGTCTCCCATGTCTATAGGTCTACAGGAAACTTCACAGTCCAAGTAACAGTCTGGAACGCGGTGAGCAGCATGAAACGGTCTATTGGTGTAGAAATTTATCGGCTTGCCGTGATGGGAATCCTGCCATTGGACTGCATCGTGAGTGGAAAGGAAGTAAATCTTCAGGCGTTGGTGAGAGGGAATGCTTCTCAGCTAACTTTCCATTGGCGTTTTGGAGACAGTAATGGGATGTCTGTGAAGAAAGGAACACCCACTGTTGCTCATACATTTTTAGGTACAGGCAGTTACCTCATCGATGTGACCATCTATAGCCACACGGGATCTGCACGTTATCAGACAAATGTACGTGTTGAGACATTAATTAGGGATTTAAACCTACACTCATCTGTAAATGTTGCAGCGGTGGGTGAAGAGTTATGTTTTGATGTGTCAGTGCTTCCAAATGGTGGTGAGAGCTACCAGTTTGTCTGGTGTAACAGCTCTTCCTGTGACTTCCCCATCAATGGGACATCACATCACTGCTTTGTATTTTCAGAAGAAGGCAAGCATGAAATTATGGTAATCGCAAGAAATCAGGTCAGCATGAAAACTGCAGCAGCGACAATTTTCATCCAAAGACCTATACCAAAACTGTCTATACGACACAATGGCGATATGGGTGCGTTTACCGTCAATCAGTCGTATTACTTTTGGACTGAGCCAATCCAGAATAACGTTGTTATCGAGTGGGACTTTGGTGATGGTTCGTTGAAGAACCATGGCCAAAATCTGTCCCATGCTTTCACTACAGCTGGTCAGTACCGTGTCAGTGCTTCAGTTTTTAACTCGGTTAGCGAAGAAATTGTGGGTGTTCATGTGGAAGTCCAGGTCCCCATATCATATATAATAATTCATACTAATCAGCCATTTGCAGAAGCAGACCAAGAAGCAGTCTTCACTGTTTCAACCAACGTCATGGATAATGCTGAATTTTATTGGACAGTGGACTCCCTGGAGCCTCATGCGAGGCTTGGAACATCAGAGTACAAATATGTCTTTCGCAAAACTGGGATTTTTCAAGTTGGAGTCATAGTACAGAATCTTGTCAGTAAAATGGAAACCTCAGCATCAATCGAGGTTTTAGAGAGAATACAAGATGTCCAGATTACAAGCCGGATTCTTAAATCTAGGAGTTATTTCCCCAGAAATGAAACGGTTACTTTGATGGCTTCTGTAAGCCGTGGTACCAGCTTGGTATATCAGTGGCTAGCTCATCAAGATGGAGTTAACGACAAAGTTGGTGACGGTGAACGTTTTGAATTATTCACAAATCGGCCTGGTAACGTGTCTATCCAGCTTGTAGTTGCCAATGTTCTTGGTAGAGCGCATAGAAATGTTACCTTAAGGGCAGTGGAATATATTTCTGGTGTAAATATCTCATCACCACTGAATGTAATACCAAAAGGACGACCCATTAAGATATCAGTGACTATGAAATCTGGAACAGATCTACAGTATATTTGGTTTTTAGACACTCATCCCTCACCAAAAACGACAGATGTACCTTTTGTCTTCCATGTTTTCAATGCCGTTGGAGTCTTTATATTAAGAGTGTCAGTGGGAAATGTGTTGGGCTCAGTCACTGCCACTAAACACCTCACGATTCAGGAGCCTGTTTCGGAGGTCAACTTTAAGGTAAATGGACAATCGCATCCTTACTTTGTCACATCAAACACTCATTTGACGTTCCATGGATCCGTCAGAACGGGAAATGATCTACACTGGGAGTGGACTTCAGCTGTCTGGAAAGGAAGTGCAGTTGTTTTAGGTGAAAATCAAACCATCGGTTACTCCTTTATGGATGCCGGAGATCATCGAGTAACACTTAACGTCTCAAATCGGATCAGCTGGCAGGCCGTGTCGCATCCAGTAACAGTTCAAGACACCATTAAAGGTCTTGGTCTAAGCGTGAGTGATGCAGTCGTCTGTGAGAATGATCCAATCACTTTTACACCATCTGTCTCTCAGGGAAGCGGCGTTTCATTCAGCCTGGAGTTCCCCGAAGGCAATACATCTCTAAAGGATCAGGAGGATTTTACCACCTCATCAATTCCTGTTGGAAATCACACCATCAAAGCAACTGCTAAGAATCTTGTTAGTGCCTCATCAGTAAACATCAGTGTCGGGGTCGTAGAACGAGTTAAAGGTCTTCATCTGGTCGACTGCTGCTCTTCAGTCTTGAAAGCCACAAAGCCGATCAGTTTTAAAGCATCGGTAAAGACCGAATCAGAGGTCACTTATCGATGGAATTTCCACTTGGACGGCTTCAAAACCTTACAACAAACGGGTCAGAGTGTCCTGTATACCCCATTAAGCAACGGATCGCTGACTGTGACAGTAGAAGCAAGCACTGATTTCTGTTCCCAGTCCATGACGGAGACAGTTCAAGTTCAGTGGCCAGTGAAAAACTTGAAACTTTCTATCTCATCTGAAGGACCTTTTGTAGATCACAGGGTCACCTTTTTTGCCCTTATTGATGGTGGAAGTGACCTTATGTACAAGTGGAACTTTGGCGATGTTAATAAAGCGATCCGAGTGACAAAATCCAATAAGGAAGACTACAAATATAATGCTGAAGGCAGATTTATCGTCGAAGTAACTTGTTTCAATAACATCAGCCAAGTCTCGGCACACTTCCCAGTTCTGGTAAGGAAACTGGCATGCACCCAGCCTCGGGTCACCCTCATCCAAGAAGAGGTGAAAATTCTTAAATCAAGACCAAACTGTTTTGAAGCCAGCGTGGATCTGAATGATTGCACTTCCTACAAGACAAACTACCTCTGGGAAATCTTTACAGATCCAGACTGCTGGGAAAGGAAAGTCTTTTTAAATGGTTCCCTGGATGTTACCACACCGCTCCTGACTCTCCCAAAGCATTC
Organism: Clarias fuscus; assembly: GCA_030347435.1. Lineage (NCBI taxonomy): Eukaryota > Metazoa > Chordata > Actinopteri > Siluriformes > Clariidae > Clarias > Clarias fuscus. Next base: position 3,562,263 of record CM059220.1, on the reverse strand, counting down.
ACTAGAAGTGGGAGACTACTGTCTAAAGTTTACTGTTAGCTTTGAAGGAACACCATTACAACATTACAGGACTACTGGGTTTTCAGTAGTACACAGTCCATTGGTTCCCCTCATCAAAGGGGGTTCTTTTCAAATTTGGTCGAATCAGAAAGACCTGATACTGGATGGGTCTGAGTCTTATGATCCTGACGCTACAGTGCAAGAGGCTGGTCTGTTGGAGTATCAATGGGATGTTACATTGGTGAGTATTATAATGCGAATCAGATATATCTTTGCAAAGTATCTGAAGTTATTTCCACCTTGATCTTTTTCACATTACAACCTAGAATTGAAATGAAGTTAATCCATGTATCTACATAATGTAGTCCATATTTTTGAAATGGTAGATAAGGCCAGCCATTGGTGGCTCAGTGGGAGGGTTCATGCACAACCATGCACAACTCTCAGCCATTTCCTCAAAACCCAGCCTGGATAAAAATGGGAGGGTTGTGTCGGGAAGGGATTTCGGCATAAATTCAGCATGTATAGCCAGTGATTAAGACTTTGGGCTACTGATCTGGAGCTCATAGGTTTAAACCCCAGCACCATCCAGCTGTTTAATTTTCAACTGCTTAGATGTATAATGAGATAAATGTACTGTATGTCAAATCTCATCAATGGACTGGATGGTTTAGTCAATGTTCTGGCAATATAGTTTTGGTGGTAAAAATATTATACTGTATATTGAAAAATATTTCCTGTCCAAATTTCACGCCACCATTATCTCCATTACTAAAAAGAATATGGCACAACTATGACTTCTTCTAAAAGAGTTTTTCTCCCAATCAATCATTCAAATAAACAATAAAAAAAAAAAAAAAACTAAAAATAAAACAAATAATTATTGCACCTTTAGTGTTAAATACTGTTTATGTCAAATGTGAATCAAATGTTTTCATCAATCAAATGTGGCCTCGCATCTCCAGTGTTCCCACCTTGGGCATGCGTACATGGATTTTGTATGTTCTCCCCAGGGCTTGGTAGGTTTCCTTCAGGTACCACAGTCCAAAGACTATTAGAGGATTAGGCTAGGTGTGTGTGTGTGTGTGTGCGTCCTTGTGCCCTGTGATGGATTAGGACCCCATCCATGGTGTACCTGAGTACCGTGGGGTAGACTCCAGACCTCCTGTTAGCCTGTAGCAGTTTATGGAATAAATGAATGAGTGAGTGTAATATATCCCAGTTCAGTCTACAAAAAAATACAAGACAAATCCAGGTCATATTTGCTTGTTTTTTTTTTTTGTTTGTTTTTTCAAAATCGTCTCATTGTAAACAGTTACATCATAATGCGCGTGCTGTAGTGTGTCTTAAACTAACATGGATGTTAATTCTTAAATTAGCAGGAGAACAAGACCGCGTTTCACTATCCAGCGTCCTTCCTCGATGATTACCGCATTCACCCCAACAGCAGCAAGCTGGTTCTGCCGTGGCGTGCACTAGAGCTGGGGAGGGTGTACCACTTCACACTAACAATTAAAAAACATGACAGATCACCCGTCTCTACTGTCCAGCATGTGGGTGCCATCTTTTTTTTTTTTTTTTATTGAATAAAAAAAAAAAATTGTCATTTTGTAATTTTTCATTGTATATCATGAAAAAGTCTTGTATAATGAATTAATGCATTATTGTTCTGATCGTGTCTTGTTATATTCAGGTTCGTGTACATGAAGCAGAACTGCTACCTGTGACTGTAAAGTGTATATCCTGTAAATTAATGTCGTCTTCTTCTGTAAGTCACACTCATCCTCTTGCTTTGGCTGGACGTTGTGCTACGTGCAATGGCACCGTTCAGGTATTTTAAACACACATTCATGGATGAATTTTTATGAATGTCATTAATCTAAATATCTTTTAAGAAAGATGTGAGACTGACTTGCATGAGTGCTTACAAGCTTCCCAAGAGTTGTTTAAAGAATTCCTATTTTATTCTGCATACTGTAATTCCAAATCCTTTTTTTTTTTTTTTTTTAGTACAGTGTTTAAAATACTACAACATTTTCCTTGATTTTCTCTTCCCAGTATAACTGGACAGCAGAAAACACAAAGGGTGAAGTTTTACTTCTGAACGATGTCACAACTTCAACAGGAAACCTCTCTAAAGATCTTGTCGTCAGGCCGAATATGCTGAAACCTGGAGTTGAGTACATATTCAGCCTTAACGTGTCCCAGCCAGATCCCAGACTGTGGGGCTCAGCAAGCATCGCTTTAACCCCCAGTCTCCCACCCGGGGCCGGGAACTGCACGCTGTCTCCTGAGGATTGGGTTCAACTCCTGCAAAATGTAGTTTCATTCAACTGCTCAGGTACAGTATCGAATACGTCTGTTCACCAAGCCTGCTCAGTAAACAAGAAGGGCTTTATTCAGAGTTGAGTTATGCACATGGTATAAATTATGCACGCAAGAATAAATTACAGTACTGTGCAAAAGTTTTAGGTACCCTTCGATTTATATGACTTCATTATTAAGTACCCCAAAAAAAAAAAAAAGCATTTCTGATTTCCAAATAAAAAAATGGTTTAATCTTCCATGAAAATATCCGTAGACCAGAAAAGAAAGCAGAGTATTATAGCCTGTGCTGGCATTTCTCCTGCGGTGTTGCTGTCAGTGTGTGAAGAGTGGGAGAAGAGGGTTGCATTGACAATCCATCACAATGGGCAGCACATTGAGCACATTTTATAAGTGGTCAGAAACTTGTAAATAACTCATGAAAGAATAAAGGTACGTTAAAACCAAGCACACCATTGTTTTTCTTGTGAAATTCCCAATAGGTTTGATGTGTCACATGACCCTCTTCCTATTGAAAAAACAAAAGTTGGATCCAAGATGGCCAACTTCCAAATGGCCACCATGGTCACCACCCATCTTGAAAAGTTTGCCCCCTCACATATACTAATGTGCCACAAACAGGACGTTAATATCACTAACCATTCCCATTTTATTAAGGTGTATCCATATAAATGGCCCACCCTGTATGTGTGTGTGTGTATATATATATATATATATATATATATATATATATATATATATATGCAAAAAATATTTTTAATATATTTATATTTTTATTTTTATCTAAAAATGATATAAAAGTATAATTATTTTATATAAAAATTTGATTCAATTCAATTTTATTGCTATAGCGCTTTTAACAATGGTCATTGTCTCAAAGCAGCTTCACAGAAATGAAAAGAAAATGAAAAGAAAATGTGTATATGTGTAAGAAAAATGTGTAGATAAAAAAGTGTGTATATATATATATATATATATATACTGTATATATATTATTTGCATACATATAAATATTTATATTAAAACAAATATATATCTTTATTTTAAATGTATAAACTTTTTTGCACAATACTGTAAGTGTGATTTGTTTTAAAATATAAGCATGTGGAGACATCGTAGGTCAGCTTGTCCTTCAAACCATGGGCATGGGAAAAAAAAAATGGGCATCTTAAATAACATGCCTTTCGTCTGAAAACATTCCAAAATTAAAATCAAGCAAGAATGTGAATTTACACCACTGATTAATTATTTACTTGTGCACATCTACAGGCTGGGTGGATAAAGACAACGACTCTGCTCAGATTATATACACTCTTCAGGTAGCACAATGTGAGAGCCTTGGAGAGCCACAATGTCCCTTGATCACTCTATACCGAGGCACACAAAAGACATTTGGCACATTTGTTCCTCTGGGCAATGCCAGGCCGGGCCACAATGTCTCCATCATTACTGTAATGGTGACTGTTGAGGACAACATGGGGGCCAAAGTCACTGCTATCAAACGGTGTGTGAGATGCTGCTGATGTCATTAAGAAGAATATTCAGTGTTCGATTTACTGCTTGGGTTATTATACAGTATATTGGATTTTTTTTTTTTTTTCATCCGCTATAATTTATGCAGGAATCTGGAAGTCATGGTGCCAGTGAGTGACCAAGATACGATTGAATGGTTAAAGAAAAAGAGTGAGGAGGAGCTGTGGGCTTTAGTGAAACAAGGCAACCCGCAGGATGTGATACCATATGCCATGGCTCTGAGCAGCCAGCTCAATCAGGTGAGTTGAACACAGGGTTCCTCTGGGGGGGTTGAGCTGTGGTGTGTCTGGCACCAGGATGTTGGCAGTGGATCACTTGGTTGCAGGGTGGATTGGAGTTGTTTGTCTCAATCAGATCTGGGATCTGAGGAGTTGGGTCGGTGCCCTTGGACGCTTTACCTGCTGGGCTACGTGCATGGTGGGATGTTGTGCACTGGGTGGTCTGGTGCATTTCAATCGCGGCCATCATTGACTTTTATTAACAGTTTCTGCTTCATTGGCAGGCTGGTCTTTGGTTCCCATAGGCACGGGCGAGCCTTGATTACTCATGATCCTGTCACCAGTTTAGTGGTGATTACTATTGTTCGGTTCACCTGCCAGTGGTCACTTTTTTCACCCTGTACTTTTACGGAGCGCTCTTGTTAGTTGTTGTTATTATTATTTATTTATTTTTTTATTAATGTGCACAAACCCATCAGTCAACGTTGACCTAAGATCAGCATTAGGCTTTATAGGCTTTAAGTGAATTTTTATAGGCTTTAAGTGAATGAAAACTGTAGTTTGCTTTACAGTGCACTTAGTGTATTAATGAGCGAGAGACAGAAATGAGAAATAATCTTTAGGGCGTTGTGCTTGTTACAGGATTGTAAGAACTGTGTTCATGATTTCTACATCACTGACGACGGTATCTATCTGCTTTTTTCACCAGTTAAAGGCCACTAGCATGGAAGAGTTTAAGGTCAAAGATCAGATGCGAGGCAACGTGACCCAGGCCTTGGCCTCCCTCTCGGTGTCCTCGCTCCAGGACGCAGCACAGATCAGCTCGGCTTTGGCTCATTCCACCGTACGTCTCCTTGTATTCACGATGACCGAATAGACCGGCGTCAGAACACGGTGGCTGCTTTAATAGGACCTACAGGCTGTCGTAATAAAGCTCGATCATTTACATAACAATCATGCCGTGTGTGGGTGTAATGAGTAGAAAAGAATAAATCGGGAAGTGTGAAGTGTCCTTCATAAAATGTAAAGAAGTACAAATCTATGGCGAAACAAATGACCATCGACTGCTTCAGGAACTCATTAGCATTAAACGAGTTTCCATTCTGTTACAGGCCATTGCGTCTGAGCTTCAGTGTGGAGAGTGTAACTCCCGAGTCGTGCAGGCCACGAGACAGATGATCAACGTGATCAGGGAGCGAACGAGACAAGGAGACGCCACTCCTGTGGACACCGGGACGAATATTCTGAAAGTGTTGAGTATGAAAGTTCCGTTCCTGTGAGCATCAAGATCACAAACACCATGACTTTTCATTTCTTAATCGGCTGTTCGTTATCTTTAGGTAGCTCGATGTCTGTTCAGAATCCAGCGAAAGCTTCAGATTTACTCTCGCGCAACACGCCCCATCAAGACACTGCGGTATCGGCGTTCGATCAGGTCGGACAGTTGATGCGAAGCTTAATGTGCTCACGGATGCCTGGCGAGGAAGCGCTCTCCCTCAGAGCTCCACAAATCAGCGCGGTAGCTAAACGCGGCGACCCGACTTCAGACCTCCTGTGCACTGACCCGTCCGGCCCCTGCCGTTTCCCGTTTCACATCCCTCCGGATCTCAGCTCGCAACTCAGGACTGAGAGACAGGAAGTGGTTCAGATTCTTCTGGTTATGGAGGACGGGGAGATCCCGTTCATTTCCGCGGCAGATCCGCCAATTTCTACCACGCTGGCGGCGATGGAGTTCGCCACGCCGCAGGGTCTGCCGATCCCCATCGCGAACCTGACAGCAGAACGTGCCGTGCGCGTGACTCTGCAAAACAAGAAGGTGGAGGTCGCAGGAAGGGTTAATGTCACTCTGCCGTCTGAAGGAAGCGTGAACTTCACAGTCAGAGCTGTCGAGACCGAGCCGGACACCGGGCTCTTCATCGCCTTTAACTTCAGCCTGATTCAAGGTAGCGTTGTTCTGTTAACGGTAATCAGTAACCTCGTCGGTAAATCGCTGTTACAGTAGAAATAGAAATAAGCTGGTTGACATGCTGTTATAATAAATTAATCAACTTTGAGGTAGAACCCACAATTTTGCTTCATTGCACCGTCGTGTTATTTATCATTTTACAACAGTTGCAGACGCCAGGTTTTATTTTATGCCTTAAAATGCGTCAAATTTATGCCGTTTCCTATGTATTACAAGATATTATGTATAATAATATGACGTAAAGAAATAAGCTTAAATTAACTTATAAAGGTTACATTTAGGTGTGTAACCCTTTCAACTTTAACATCTATAGTTTCCTTTATTTCTAGTCCTAAAGTATGTTTATTTGTAAGTACGGTTGATTCTATATCATAGGATCAGGTTCTGTATTTTAGGTGCGGTACCATCAATTAACCTGTAGAGGCCGGTTAACACTGTTGTATGTTGAGAGTCAACGTATGTTAGAAAATCAGAAGAAGCAGCCTGCAGAATATGTACGCACGAGGTCAGCGTGTAGCTGCAAAGATTTCATTTGTTCTTCGGTGAGATGTTACATGTTCTTTTATAAAGAATAATATTAATCGTCAAGGTCGGTTATTTATCCTATTGCTGAGGAAAACAACTGGTCAAGGTTTTGGTTACTGTTTTTCCTTTTACAAGAACTCTGGTGAGTTTTGGTTATGCACTACTTTAACTTTGTGATATTCCTTTTTCTTTACATACACACGTGGACAAAATTGTTGGTACCCTTCGGTCAATGAAAGAACAACTCACAATGGTCATATAAATAACTTTAATCTGACAAAAGTAATAATTTTAAAAAATTCTATGAATGTTAACCAATGAAAGTCAGACATTGCTTTTCAACCATGCTTCAACAGAATTATTTTAAAAAATGAACTCATGGAACAGGCCTGGACAAAAATGATGGTACCCCTAGAAAATACTGAAAATAATGTGACCAAAGGGACATGTTAATTCAAGGTGTGTCCACTAATTAGCATCACAGGTGTCTACAATCTTGTAATCAGTCAGTGGGCCTATATATAGGGCTCCAGGTAGTCACTGTGTTGTTTGGTGACATGGTATGTACCACACTCAACATGGACCAGAGGAAGCGAAGGAAAGAGTTGTCGCAGGAGATTCGAAAGAAAATTATAGACAAGCATGTTAAAGGTAAAGGCTATAAGACCATTTCCAAGCAGTTAGATGTTCTTGTGACTACAGTTGCACATATTATTCAGAAATTTAAGATCCATGGGACTGTAGCCAACCTCCAAAGTGGACTACATGGGAGACGACCAAGGAGGACACCATTGTTGAAAACAAATCATAAAAAAGCCAGACTGGAATATGCCAAACTACATGTTTACAAGCCACAAAGCTTCTGGGAGAATGTCCTATGGACAGATGAGACAAAAATGGAACTTTTTGCCAAGGCAAAAAGGTTGGGTCTCAGTCGCAGGTCATGGGTCTTGCAACAGGACAATGACCCAAAACACACAGCTAAAAACACCCAAGAATGGCTAAGAGGAAAACATTGGACTATTCTAAAGTGGCCTTCTATGAGCCCTGACCTCAATCCTATTGAGCATCTTTGGAAGGAGCTGAAACATGCCGTCTGGAAAAGGCACCCTTCAAACCGGAAACAACTGGAGCAGCTTGCTCATGAGGAGTGGGCCAAAATACCTGCAGAGAGGTGCAGAAGTCTCATTGACAGTTACAGGAATCGTTTGATTGCAGTGATTGCCTCAAAAGGTTGTGCAACAAACTATTAAGTTAGGGGTACCATCATTTTTGTCCAGGCCTGTTTCATGAGTTTATTTTTTTTATAATTCCATTGAAGCATGGTTGAAAAGCAATGTCTGACTTTCATTGGTTAACATTCATAGAATTCTTATTTATTATTACTTTTGACAGATTAAAGTTATTTCTGTGACCATTGTGAGTTTTTCTTTCATTGACTGAAGGGTACCAACAATTTTGTCCACGTGTGTATTTATTGGCAACCCGTTCAGTGTCCTGGGATAGCCTCCAGGCCCATCGTGACCCTCCACATAAGATAAAGCGATCTAGACGATATATAGTAAGTGAGTGAAGTCAGATCAGTAATAAACATTTAACACATTCAGATTGCATAATATTATAACACATTCCTAAAGCATTCTAGTTTTTTTGTAGCAATCTTTATTATCTATTAATATCTATTAATATCTATTATTATTATCTATTATTAATAATATATAACATGATACATTATTAGTGTCTATTATCACCATGTCTCACTTTGCATAATGCATCATAAAGGGATGTAAAGATGATCCAATAAGCTATAAGCACGATTTAATTACAAACTGTAATCTATTGCCTTATGTATGGTGGCTAGCATTTATAATAAATTATTATGCATAGTGTACATATGGCCTTCATACAAAGTGTGTATGAGTTTTAGGAAATTTATTATACCATTTCATCTTGAGAGGTCATGCCTATGATCAAATATGAACACATCCATATCGTATTATGTTATATATCATATTTATGAAACATTGTTATAGCTAACGATAGCATTATGAGTCTTTAACATGATGCACTTCTAACAGTAGGCTGAATCCCTAATCCCTCTCTAACCCCTGATCTGATCATCTGATACTCCCTACACAGCGCACTTGCTTTCCATTTAACACGTTTTAGGATTCAACCTCAGAAACCTGGATGCTGATGATCCAAAGTGGAATAATTCTGATTTCTCCTTTATTATTGCATTATAATGATGAGTAATAAATTTATTCGTAGGTCATTGTAGATGTACATATGTATTGTATATACAGTATAATGACCTTTTATAGAAAAGTCTGTTATGCAGTTTTGGATAATCAACATACAAATATGAATTAAAAAAATGACTGGCTGATGTTTTTACACAAATGCATATGAATGTACACTTTCTCAAATCATATCAGTGTTGTGTCCTTGAGGTTGTACCTGCTTCTTGTGTGTGTTGGCAGGACGTAGTAAGTCGATCTCTGGGAAAGTCAGCATCATCGTAAGTGATGAACAAATTATTCAACCGTCACAAAACACTCACGTTAAAGAAGTCACACTCACCTTTTCAAGCACGAGTCCTGCAGTGGAGGAAACCTTCTTCCTCACACCGGTGTACGTTCCTTCCCTGCCCTCAATGCACCGTGCTTTGCTTTAACTCGCTCTCTAACGTCAAACTGTTTCTCTATCCAGCTTGAACGGCTCTGCTAAGGACCTGCACGTGACCCTTAAGAGTGGGGCGGATGTGGAGTTGTGTGTCTCGCTGTGTGTGTTCAGCTCGCTCTGCCAGTTCTTCAGCGTGGAACAGAGACGCTGGAGCACAGAGGGTTTGAGCGTGCTCAGTACCAGCAGCCCTGATACTGCTCACTGCCTCACTCAGCATCTCACGCTTTTCGGGGCCAGTCTGTTTGTTCACCCAGACGCCATCGTACTTCTCGCACCAGTGAGTCAATCTTATAAGTGTTGGATTTTACCGTTACATGTTTAGGACTTAAAGAGTGATTGCATGACCGAGGTTGGGATTAACCCTTGGTAACTGTAAAAAAAAATAAATAAATAAATAAATAATAAAAAATTTAAATAATGCATTTTCATGATTAGTCAAAATTTTTAAATGTTCAAAATGTAAAAAAAAAAAATTTTGTTTTTACAACCTTTTTTTAGGTTTGAGTTAAAAAAAAAAAAAAAAAGATCAGCTAAAAACAATCTACAGTGGAACCTTGGATTACGAGCATAATTCATTCTGGAAGCAAGCTCATATTCCAAAACACTCATAAACCAAATTGAATTCTTCCATAAGAAATAATGAAAACTCAAATTATTTGTTCCACGGCCCAAAACAATAAATACATGAACAAATATTAATACAATATATAAAGTAAAAATAAAACAAATTAACCTGCACTTTTAAAAAACATTTAAAAAAAGTAAAAAATAAATCCCGACAGATAAGTGTTTCTGTTTGTGCGCGCAGGCACAGTATTTGTGTGTGTGTGTGTGTGTGTGTGTGTGTGTGTGTGGAATTATCCCCTTCCCTCGCGTCATCTTGCACAGTAAAACTCCTCCTCCCTCCCCCCATTTACTTATTTACTGTAAAGTAAAAAAGAAATAATAACAAATGAACCAGCACTTTACCTTTGAAAAGAATCGCGACAGAGCAGTGTTTTCTGTGTAAAGAAAGCGTGTGTGAAGCCGGGGAAGGGGGTGTAAAGGCGAGAGTGTGTGTGTCGGTGTGTTTGGGGCACAGTGTCAAATTACGCGCGCGCGCACACACACAGGAGGGAGAGCGAGCATTAAGACCCAGCAGGGGAGACGATTACCCATAATTCCGCAGCACAAGAGAGAGAAAAATCATTGGCTCAGTTGTGATCACTTGATGCTCGGTGTCAAAATAAGAGGCGCATGCATGATACATGACACTCGGCGCTTGTAAACCCAGACTTTCACTTAGTTTCCAATCTCAAATATATTAAAAATCTTTGCTCGTCTTGCGGAACACTCACAAACCGCGTTACTCACGATCCCAGGTTCCACTGTATTTAACTAGCTTGGTTGTGTAAGAACTGAAGGATATTCTGATGATATGTTTAATTATTTGTATTAATAATTAACTTTCAACCTGTACAAGTAGTTCTTGACTAACAATCAAGTTCTATTCCGGGAGCACGTTTATAAGTCAGATTTGTTCTTAAGTCTGACAAAGTGAGTCTTATACGCCCTTACCACGAATATACAATGTAAAGTGTACCAGTCCACTCGACTAAATCGCTGTCCCCCTTCCTCAAACTTCCATCATGTGGCCAGAAACCATAACTGCGCCTAAGGAAATTCATGTCAACTCTAAATGTGTTGTGTCTGGCCTTTAAATCGCGAAGGGCTCAGAGCTGTTTTCCACCGTATTGGACTGTGACTGTTTTTTGGAGGATTATCTGAAATTAGGATTATTTGTAGGACTACCTGTACTCTGATCTTGTCAGTCAGTATCCATCCATCCATTTAAGGCACATGGTGGTGTACACCCTGGATAGGGGGCAAACCCAGGGCAGGGCACAAAAACATAGACCACTGTAAACTACAGACACTTAAAACTCCAAGGTGAATGCACTGCATGTCTTTGGACTGTGAGAGGAAGTAGGAAACCCACCAAGCATGGCGAGAACATACAAACATCCAAACACCCACCCACCAATCCTGGTGGTGCAAAATGAAAGTGTGAACAACTAACAAACATGTTCAACACTTTAATTCAAACCCCACCCAAACCAATCCTGAGGCCAAAATATTAAATAGTATTAAATACGAGGTGTGTTCTGGATTCGAGAATACTGCACATATGTAGATTGCCTGGGTTGCCTGTGACGGAGATGTTTTAATGTCTTAATTTTTACAACATTCTTATTCATCAAATGCATCTTCAATTTCCAAAGTGTTAAAAATGACTGACACTTAAAGGAGCGATCAAAGGAACTAGATAATCCTTCTCATTAAAAGGACTGTTTTTAAACCGTCACTTAAACACCCGAATCATATGTACAGAATACAGTATGACCTTCATAAGAAATGTTACTGATCAATCGTACTGTTTCAGTCAGATGGGCCGAGCAGGAACATGGTGGTCGGGATAGTGTGTGGCGTTTTGCTCCTGATTCATCTTCTGGTTGGTCTCATCGCACACAAATTAGACCATCTGGAGAGCCTGCGCTTGAGCTGCATCCCACTGTGTGGCGAGTCAGGGCGCTACCGGTATCGGGTACTCGTCAAGACCGGCTGGTACAGAGGAGCCGGTGAGTAAGGACCGAACCCGCGTATGAAACCAAGTTAATGATTTCCCTGAAACATCTCAGCAATGTGTCCTTAAAAAAAGTTAGCTCCATCACCGCTCCATCACCTTTCCATGTTTAGCTCCATCACCTCTCCATGTTTAGCTCCATCACCGCTCCATGTCTTCTCCAGGAACCTCTGCTCATGTAGGCGTTAGTCTGTATGGACTAAACAAAAGTGGTTCACGTCACCTGCAAAGAGAAGGAGCCTTTCAGAGGAATTGTCTAGACGACTTTCAGGTGGAAACCGACGTCAACTTGGGAGAAATCTGGAAAATATGCATATGGCACGACAACACAGGTATGACATATGATAGAATGGCTTTTCTTCTATCCACATTTCTTCTTCTAAAAAAAAAACTTCTATAAAAATAAAGTACATTCTCTTCTTTGCCCAGGTCTGGACCCCTCGTGGTATCTTCAGCACGTGACTGTGTGGGACATGCAGACGGATAACATGTTCTTCTTCCTGGTGGAGGACTGGCTATCTGTGGAGAATGAAAAGAACTCGGGTCTGGTTCAGAAAGTCATTCTGGCTACATGTAAGAACCAATGAAATACCTTCTGAATATGACAACCACATGTGATTTAATGTGACTATCCAGTTTCATCTGGAAATCTATCTTTTTTTTTTTTTTTTCCTTTCATAAATCCCTGATCAACAAGACGGTTGTCATTAAAGTATTTGAATGCAATATGTACACATACAATATCTATAGGCACACAGTACATTTTTTTATACAATATTGATAATATTCTGATAGCTAATGCTGTATATAATACTATAATTATTTTCAGGGTCAAGAAACAAATATATATATATATATATATATATATATATATATATTTTTTTTTTTTTTTTAATAAAAATATAATTATTATATTATTATATACTTAATTATAAATGAATTAAATTATTGTAATTGTACAGTAAAGTATAACAAGATTCAATACATAATATACCGTTATATAATATAATAATTTTCAGGGTCATGGAACAAATCACAAAAAATAAAAACACTTATTAATATTATTAATAATAATATTAAACAATAATAATGATACTAATAATGACTATGACATGATACACAAATAAGAGCCAAAATGAAGATGAATTCTTTTCTTAGAGTACAACAATTAGCAGATTTATTTATTTATTTATTTATTTTATTAATTAATTAATTAATTATTACATTTTACATGATCTACTTAATCGGTTTTGTAATAATCAATGTTGAATTAGGGATCATAATGCTGTGGTACAGAGTGTTTCTGCCTCACAGCAGCAGGGTCTCTGAAGAGGCCCATTTTAGGAGAGTCCATGTGGATCACCCCTGGTTCCTGTAAGGGTGTACAGTACAGTATACCCACTGAGTGCCCAGTGTTTCCCGGGATCCATCACTACCACAAACTGGATAAACCACATCCTGAACCAGGATAAATGAATGAATTTACCTCTAGTCGTTCTTTTGCAGGCCCCCCTGAGCTTCAGCAGTTCGGGAGGATTTTGCGCGCACAGCTGCGATTCGGACTGCAGGAGCATCACCTCTGGCTGTCTCTATGGGAACGACCAGCTCACAGCGCCTTCAGCCGAGCTCAGAGAGTGACGTGCTGCGCTCTGATTCTGCACCTTTACCTGGCAGCCGGGGCGGTCTGGTACGGATCAGTGGCCACGACAAACAGCGGGTAACAGAACCGACGCCCATTCACTCATCCTGGTGTTTTCCAGGAAAGTTCCTAGAGAACAATACACATCACATGATGGCACCTGAGGCTTTCTAATCTCGAATTACGTCTGTTAATGATTTGCTGCTGTGTTGAAATACGGGTGGTGTGTCAGGATAAGGAAACTCGAGCAGCAGTACCGTGATTATTTAATGATATGGTTTATTAACATGATTAGATTAAGAGAGATAAACAGTTTATACAGTACATGATCAGAGGAAACTATTAAACTGTACATTTCACTCCAGTTTACTCATGGGTATGTCTTTGAACTTTTAATTAAAACACTCAGAGTTCGCAGTGTAACTTATTTAATTACACTTGTTAAAATGTAGTCTGGGTAACAAAAATGCATGGTAAACTCGTTTTCTTTTTCTTATCACTTTATCAAATAAAGATTCTGTAGTTACAATTTCTACACATGATTTTTTTTTGACATATTCTCAACTTGTCACATTTTTCTTCAGACATGTCATTTTTTTAATGATCCGCACTCCATTAGACCATTTCCTGTGGTTTAGGTTAATGCATATTGACTTCCATTTCATCAAAATAAGATGTCAGCTGCATAATATTGATTTTGTTTCCTGCAGCGACATCTGTGTTGATTTGCACGGGCAATTAGAGTCATTATCTTGTTGAATGATCAGTATAGTACGGCAAGTAGAATTGTGGATCTTCTTGTTATAGATTTGCAGAGGTTAAGTTCAGGTAGTCTTTCTTTTCTTAACGATACTTTGTGAAAGCTTTGCGTTTTGTTTCACAAACTGGTCAACAAATTGTGATCAGCAATGAAAACCAGAATCTAAAACCTTACAGTTGGTTTAGTTTGTGAAACCCATTCCAGATAGCGTGCAGAAAACGCAAAAAAGTATCGTAAAGAAAGAAAGGGGGGGAAAAAAAACCTGAAGAACCATTAAGCATTGAATAGAGTGTGTTAAAGTAAGGAAAGGGAAGCAAACTGTGATTATTTCAAGATATGCCATATCGTTAACAGTTTGTACGGACAGATCCTAAGGACGTAAAGGGGTACGTCCTTAGGACGTCCTTAGGACCTTTATTATGTAATCTTGTTAAAGGTATATCCCAGTGGACTGAATGTAAAAGATGACTGTATAGGATAATGGGTACCTTCCAGATGTGGGTTTAGCTGCATACAATATTTTTAAAAATATATATCTTTTCTTATTGTCCATCAATGTTCTACCACTTATCCGGGTCTTTGTCATGTTGGCGTAAGTCTGAGCAAAGATTCCCAGACTACCGTCTCCGTTGACACCTCATGCCGCGGGGCCCTCTCCCCATCGGACACGCCTGAAAAACCTCCCTAGATAGTATGCGTCCACGAGGCATGCTTATCAGATGCTCAAACCACCTCAGCTGGCTCCTTTCAATGTTGCAGAGCAGCGTTTTGCCGCCCGTATGTCCGAGCTCCTCACCTTCAGGCTGAGCCCAGACTCCCTGCACAAGAAGCTCATTCCTGCCTTTTTGCACTCACGGTTTGTGACTTAACACCATAACAGATCTGTAAAATATCCACTTTAGTACCGCTGATGCTGCAGCACTCTGGTCAATCTTCCGCTCTAATTTACCCTCACGTGTGAGTATATGATGAGTTACTTGCATAATTTGACACTTTGAAAATAATAATTTATATATATAAACACACACACTGTGGTCTCCAGTTTCCATGTGTGGAAATGATCCCTCGTGCTCCCAGAACCACTCTCTCACTATTTCAGTGTGCCGCGTCATCAGGGAAGAAACACTCCAGGTAGTCATGTGACTTCATTTTATTGCCACATAACGTTGCGGAGTCTCGACCTGAGCGACGGAAGCGACCCCGGATCATAACACTGTCTCCAGAGGCTTGTACAGTGGACACTATGCATGATGGGAGCATCGCTTCATGCGCTTCCCTTCTCACCCTGACACGCCCATCACTCTGGAACAGCGTCAATCTGGACTCATCAGGTCACATGACCTGTTTCCGTCGCTCCAAAGTCCCGTCTTTATGCTCCATAGCAAACTGAAGCCTTTTTTCTGATGAGTCTCACTAACGAGTGGTTTTCTTCTGGACACTCAGCTGTTTAGTTCCAATCCTGTGAGTTCTCATCACACTGTGTGTGTGTGTGTGTGTGTGTGTGTGTGTGTGTGTGTGAGAGAGTACGGAAATACTCTAACTTGTACTATTAAACATAGCGTGAGAGAGTGACGCTCGGTGTCAAAATAAGAGTCGCATGCGTGATACATGATACTCGGCGCTCGTAAACTAATACTTGCTCGGCTTCCGATTAAAAATTTATTAAAAATCTTTGCTCGGTTTGCGGAGCACTCGTAAACCACATTACTCGCAATCCGAGGTTCCACTGCATATTTAAATTAATGGTGGTAATTTCCACTCAACCAACTAAAATTATTAAATGGAATTAATTACATTTAGAAATTTTACAGTAAATGCTACACAAAAAAATGGCCAAAATCAATTTTAGTTTATTTCCAGCACACTCAGAACATAGAAAATTTGTAATGGTTTATGGGATAATTAAGGATTTGGGGTATTTTCCTGATAAAGAAACAGTTTTCTGTATTGTTCCGTATAAGGCTGACCAAAGAACTGCTCTTTTTCGAATGGTGTGTACGTGGAATAACTTTTAGGCAAACTATAGTGAAAATTACTTCTACTAAAAGTTCCTTCAGTGCTAGAAGACACTAATTTCCGCTAATTTCCTCATCGTAGCGGTCCAGTCGCTGACCAGATGCCGATGACCCCGGAGACCATACTGGTTGGCATGACCATTGCTGTTGTGATGTTTCCACTCCAATCCCTCCTCACCTTCCTGTTCAGAAAGACCAGGAGCATGGTACTGTATGAACATTCATCACTGTGTCACGTTCTGCTTATCAAACCGGATAAGAAATGTAACGTTGGTTCTTTCATCAGTTTACTTTATTATAATGTGTAGATTATTGTGTTCTTATTGTTCCAGGTTGCCATGGAGCTCTCCTTGCCTCCTTCCCCCATGTCTGACATCGTAGAGATGGACGTATACCTCAGCCACCCAGATATGTCCTGTGCCTCCTTCTTGTCCATGCCTACAGGCCACGAGTCCTCCACACATGAAGGATCTTCCCTTGTGAGACTAAGATTTTTGTAAACTGTTGAATATGGAAGCGATGAAACTCGTGTTTTTGTAAGTTAAATCTGGATTTTTAATTGTGCAGAATGACAGAGCAAAACCTCCCCTTTATTTCTCTCTCTCTATATAATCCCCTGCTACACTAATGCACTCATCCCAGTGTTTCACTAGCGCTTGGACACCATCAAGGTAGAAAGATTTCTCAAAGTTCTCACACTGGAGACTCCATAAAGGTTAAGAAAGTCTCCTTATAGGGAACATATAAACATTGCTATGATTATGATAGCTATGTTTTTATTTATTAAATATCACTCACATTTTAAAATCATCTTATTCTCATGTCACTCGTACTACATACGTGTCCCTATCAATCACCAGTTACCATAGAAACAATAACGGAGTGCCTGAATATGCATATGCGAAGGTGATTTTCTTCGCCGATGAAGCTATCGTCATATCTACAGTACTATAATAGAAAAATAGGCAACACGGTAATACCAATAAGATTCCATATGTAACCAGTGCTGACTTGTATTGTTGTTATTGTATTGTACTACTGTATGTTTGCATTTTATCAAGGAGTCCTTGGAGAGCCCAAAGCGCGAGTCGGAATTTTGGAACACTTCACACTTCAGGGCAGAAAGGTAGTGTATAAGAAAGGAAGACTTCTGCACTCGCTATCAAGTGTTTTATTTAGCAGGTTTTAACAAAAACAAAAAAAAATTCAATTTTTAGTCCTCATTTGAGCAGAGCAGACCAGTGGACATCAAGCGAGAGCATTTTAGGCCTCGCTGAGCCGATGGGACCGACCCGGCTGTTGAAGAGAAAAAGAGCGCTCCTTCAACTAAGGCTGAATTCTCCAGCATCTGAACATAGCAGTTCTCCATACCTGAAGAAACAGCAGCTGTCTTTATCTGGTATGTTCTGAACTAAATAGAGGTCTAGTTTTGGTGGTAGGATTTTAGATACAGTACAGACCAAACGTTTGGACACACCTTCTCATTCAAAGAGTTTGAATTTGTATTATGGCAAGAAAAAAGCAGCTAAGCAAAGAAAAACGAGCGGCCGTCATTACTTTAAGAAATGAAGGTCAGTCAGTCCGAAAAATTGGGAAAACTTTGAAAATGTCCCCGAGTGCAGTCACAAAACCCATCGATCGCTACAAAGAAACCGGCTCACATGCGGACCGCCCCAGGAAAGGAAGACCGAGAGTCACCTCTGCCGCGGAGGATAAGTTCATCCGAGTCACCAGCCTCAGAAATCACAGGTTAACAGCAGCTCAGATCAGAGAGCAGGTCAATGCCACACAGAGTTCTAGCAGCAGACACATCTCTAGAACAACTGTTAAGAGGAGACTGTGTGAATCAGGCCTTCATGCTAGAATATCTGCTAGGAAACCACTGCTAAGGACAGGCAACAAGCAGAAGAGACGCGTTTGGGCTCAAGAACACAATAAAGAAAACTCGCTGAATGAGAAGGTGT
Organism: Clarias fuscus; assembly: GCA_030347435.1. NCBI lineage: Eukaryota > Metazoa > Chordata > Actinopteri > Siluriformes > Clariidae > Clarias > Clarias fuscus. Next base: position 3,544,010 of record CM059220.1, on the reverse strand, counting down.
GTCCAAACTTTTGCTCTGTACTGTATATACATTATATTTTGCAGAAGAGGAATTGGGCCCTGATCCTTTTCAATCCAGTGCCGGTTCCACAGGACCAAGTACATCCGATAGCGGCCGATATTCACCCAACGATACGATTGTGTCCGACACGTGAGTCGTCCGTCTAACCGGCTCCCACATGGTTTGTAGCACATTGAGGTATCGCGAGCATCTTCTCCAAGCTCAATAAGCACCTGTGTTTACTCTAGACTGGAGAGTAGTTCCAGCGAATGGATGGATCTGAGCATGGGCAAGTCTGATTGCGATCCTGGCCTTTACAGATCCCACACGTCCATACCGATGTGTAGTGTGGCCAGTACCTTCCTCCCCAGTCTCCCCCCTGACACCTTCAGCACCACCTCCTCCACACACATAGGTAAGATTATTTGACTGTTTTCACCACAAGAACTTTCTCTTGTTTCTTTCAGGAGCTATAGAGGAGTTACCGTTAGTGCCAAGGCTTTTTTTTTTTTTTTTTTTGGATGCCCCTGAACCAATGGGTTAGGCTTGCAGTACTATCGTTTAGGTCATAAGGCACTCGTGCAGTTTAAGAACTTTTAAGGAATGCAGTAATTCATAATGTCTTGTGTGTGTACATTAGACTGGTTTCAATTGCAAGATTAAATAATGATCTGGCCAATCCCCAGGTGTGTCTCGCAGTGGGCCAGGTCTGATGCTACCATCCTGGGTGTTGGCTCTGGTTTATCTTCTTGTGGCTGTGCTCCTGGCAACATGTCTGGCCTTGGTGGGCTTATACGGGAGCAGCTTCTCCAACTCCGTGCTCCTCATGTGGCTCACTTCAATTCTGTCAGCCTTCTTCACATCAGTCCTGGTGCTCGAACCTCTCATGGTTAGTGTGGCAATGCTGAATGTATATGAGATGGTGCATTTTTGGATCAAGTATTTCTTTAAACTTTTTGCCCTGTGAAGATTTATATATAAAGCATTGGCTATAGTTTTGTTCTACGTCTCTACAGATATGTGTCCGGGCCGTATATCTTGCCTCTGTGGTGAAACCAGTGGACCCGGAGGTGGAAGACAGGCTGGTCCAGGAGACTGTAGTGATGAGGATGGGGAAGGATCATGGAGATAAAGTGCGCCCTCTTTGTGGATATGGCTTGCTGCATGCCAAAGAAGAGGCACGGAAAGTACGAATTCTCAAAAATCTCATGAAGGTGAGGAGTCATTTAGTTTTGACAGACATGACCTAGATGTTTCTATAACGAAGAGGTTTTTATTTTTTATTTTTTTTGAAGTAGTAGTAGCGACATAAAAGTCCTTGTGTTCAGCTGAAATACTCGGCTATTTAAACAGGCTCCACTGGCAGCTGGTGTAGGGAAGCCAAAAAAAAAAAAAAAAGAAGAGTAGCACTGTGCATGTACAGCACATATCCTGCAGTGAGTGGTAAAGGGTAGGTAGGTACTAACTATAGCATGCTAACATTTTGCATCTTCGTCTCTCACGTCACCCAGAACTGCGTGGTCTACATGCTCTTCCTCTTGGTCATTCTCTTGATGAACTATCAGGATCATATCCAGGCGATGAACAGCAGATTGCTTCACACTGCACTTAAACGGTCGATCATCTCAGCCTCGGCAGGACGACCGAACCTTTCAGCATTATCAGGGTGAACCGCATGCACTCTCATCGCCACACACACCAGATCCATTAGTGCAGTGATGACCACTCTGAGGAGGACAGCCTCTTACTGTACCAGCCTTTCTATTCAGCCTGTCAGTACAGGAAGAGGCATGTGAAGTTGCTAGGTGACTAGTAAATATGGGGGCTGAGTATAAATTGTCTGGCCATTTAGTCTGTATTTTACTCTATTATTAAGTTTGTTTGTTTTTTTTTACACCAGCACTTCTCCTATGCTTCCACTGTACTTGTATTGGACTATCCAAAATGAATAGTAACCTTGGCTTTACACGTTAAGTGAACATTGTGTTCACAGTGTAGTTCACAGTGCCCTACATGCTCCATAGTGTCTACTTGCAAATCGCATGGCCTTCTTTCACCTATTGGGTTTTATGATCTAATTTGAACTCTTTCTTAAAGCGATGCAGAAGCCCACTGCTGTCAATCCATTCAAATGAAACTGATGTGAAAAAGAACGAATTAGTAAAAGTGTTTGCTGAATATGAAGGCAGAGTAGCTACGTACAGTAAACTAAGTGGTGAAGGAGGTAACCAGTGACAGACTAGGAGACAAAATCTTGTTAACTTACTTCTCTTAATTTACTACACCATACTGTTCCCCTAATGTAGGTTACCTTACTGTAATCAAAAGTTATGGTACCTTACCTTTTTCTTATCTTACGATACCATACTGTACATTATTGTACCTCACCACATCTAACCTTTCTATACCTTACTCTTACTTACCTCCCACTAACTTCACTTAGCACACCTTAACATAACGTACCTTACCATACAGTATAGGGTACGGTAAATTAAGAGAAGCTAAAAATGTTAGGTAAGCTATAGGAAGGTAGGGGAGGTAAGATGTGTTGAATTACACCTTAAAATATAAGACCTGACCATGTTCTGTGAAAGAAGGCCATGGTAAGTTACCCGAACTTAACTTACTGCTCATTACCATACGTTAACCTGCCTTAACCTTTGTAAGGTCCTTCACCAGAAAAAAAATAATAATTTGAAAAAAATTAATGAATATGGTCACTGCCATATTGAGAAACATCTATGTATTGCAACTCATGAACTATATCAGAATACTTTCACGTACAGAATACAGGGCAGGGGTAGCTCAGTGGTTAAGGCATTGAAGATCCCAGGTTCAAACCTCACAACCACCAAGTTGCTACTGTTGGGCCCTTGAGCAAGGCCCTTAACCCTCAATTGCTCAGATGTAATGAGATTTAAAAAATGTAAGTCGCTCTGGATAAGGGCGTCTGCCAAGTGCCTAGATGTAGATGTACTTTGACTAGCCCAGTTGTGAAGACCGCAAAAATGCAATAAATAATTTCGGTCGAGTTTTTCAGGAACTCTGCAGTAAGCAATTGCAGAACTGAACTAATTTAAACAGCGTGCTATACTGCAATAAATGATTTTCCCGTATCCTGTAGGTGGACAGAAGTGTGGCAATGGCTGGACCAAAGCTTAACTGCACACCTCCATGATGACCCCTCCCTCTTTCTGATCGGCTTGGCGCGCCTACAGAGGGTGAAGGCAACAAACTGTGAGGATTATCAGCTACTAAATGCTTTACTCAGAGTTTAAATTGTGTGTCATTGACTACAAAGATAATGTTCTTGAATATTTTTCTTCCTCTCCACCACACTTTGAAGATTGTGGCGGGGATACTAAAGACACAGCGCATACGCTCATGATGTCCAGTGCGCAGAGACACCAAAGCAACAGTACTCCCTCCCTCCTCACCTGGTGAGTTACCTGCAGTTCAGCTTTTGTAAAGCCAGGAAATATTTCCTCATGTACGGTACATCATCAGAGGTGGAGAGATCATAAACTCATTAGTCCTAGTGCGTTGCTCAGTCGTAGCTAATGTACCCCAGTGACACATGGAAAGTTAAGTGGCTACTTAAGTATATTATTACAGATCGAGCGAAACAAACGAGTGTGTCATTATAATTATAATCCCCTCGGAACTCATTTCTAACACGTTTCAGTGATTCAGCTGTTAGAGCCGGTGTGCAAATCTCACTAGCATTAATTTACTCTTCGCATGTTTGTGCTGTGTGGTTTAGCTTCTGTGCATGCTAATTAATCCATCTAACCAGCCAGTAAGGTCGTTAGCTGATGTGTGTAGTGCAGCAGGTGGTGGGGTTTAGAACATGGACCCTATACTAGGGCTAAATTATTACAGAACATACTAAATAAAAACTGTCATATTAAATGGTATTTCATATAATAAATTGTTTTATTTGATAAAAATCCCTAAGAAATAGGACTTCATTGCAGATAGAAAAGAAGCTCGTCATAAGGTTTGTCTGACCACCGATTTGTCTCGTGATAAGGCCGCGGTCCACAACACAGTTGAGCGAGACAGACGAGATGTTGCTCGGAAACAGCACTTTGTCCACCATTCGAATCCTGTCAGGACTGAGACGAACGCGTTGGATCACAGCGGGGTGAGTCTCTCCACCGAGGACACTGTTACAGCTTTTCCAAGGATTTCCAGTGCAGAAAATATATACTGTATATAAAACATGGTGAAAAGTTTGAGACGTGTTCAAGCCAAATCTGTCTGCATGAACTGTACACACAATCATTCAACAACACAACTTGGAGTCATCACCCGTACGGTCCTGACCTCGCTCCGAGCCATTTTCCACTTGTTTTGGTCGTTAAAGGAGTTCCTGGGAGGCCAGGACAAGAAGCAGGCAGTCTGATCATGGCTCTGATGTACTGAGAAAACGTGATGGTGTCCAAGTGCTAGTGAAACACTGGGACAAGTGCATTAGTGTGGCAGGGGATTATAAAGGGAGGTTTTACTCTTAAAACTGTATTCTGTTATTCTACGCAATCAAAAGTCCCGGTTTTACTTGAACGCTACTCATATACTGTTAAGCTCTGAGGAAAGTAGTATTTACACTTTTCCTAAATTTCCTGTAAATCTGAGAGACATCAAAACCAAACTCTGGTCAACTTGTTGTCCCAAAATCACTATAGCTTACGTCTTTCTAAATTATCTTACGTACGTGCATCTTTATAAACTGACGTTATGTTGTGAAACATCCAGGAAATGAACGACTTATTACAGTACATGCTATCATCGTTAGTAAAGCAGCTGCTATAAGCAGTTATTTATTTACTTCCTTTTGAAGTTAATAAAAAAAATCCACTTACCGTCCATATCCTTCTTAGACTTTCCAGTTAAATCTCTATTGTTAAGTGCAAAGACTCCTTTCAGCTGCTGGTTAAACAACAACAATAATAGTACGTTTTAAATAGGAATACAGTCAACACCTTCTAATGAAGCAATCCGATCTGAGATTTCAACAGCAATGAAGAATGGAGATGACGTTTAAAAACAATTAAAAAGCAAAATAAACGTTGGCGTATTTGCGACTGTATGTTTGTGCTAGCATCTTTTCGTAAACCCTGTCCTCTTGCTCACTATAAGACGCATTATATTTCAGGACCCAGGCCTTGTTGGTCGAGTTTACTCAGTACCACAGAGAGACGGGGACGTTCCTGCCCGTCTCCGTACTGCTGGAGAAAACGCAGACGCGGTGCATCGTCTCCACCATCACCATCCAGTCCGTCCATATTCCAGGATCCGTCTCTGGAGTCGACTTAAACGTCTGCATAACGGTAACGGAAACCATTCGCATGAACTGCACAGATACTGGGATGAAATATTAATGTGAGAATAAAAACAGGGTGTGTGAAATACTTCTGCAGAGTACTGTAAATACATTTACAGTATGTGTAATAAAATAGCCTGTAGCCTACACAACTAGAATTCATTTTATTGTTATCTGTTGAACGACAATGGTGGAAGCCATATTGCTATATAAAACGTTTGTTTTTCCTGTAATATATGCTGCAACGTCTGAAATTTAACAGTGATTTTTAAATAGTGGAGAAACTGACTTATTTTATTTGAATCAAACCTCTCTGTTGGTTTGCTAGGCTCTGCTGCTGATCTTCTCCTTGTGCGTTCTGAGTGCTGAGGTTTGGAGGATGTTCAGGGAGCGAGCTCAGTACCTCACCCGGACCTGCCGTCTCTTCCAGCTCTTGCTCGCTTTATTGTCCTTCTCTGCAGCTTCGCTACGCTTTCGTTTCCTGTCCTCAGCCTCCGCGAGCCTCGTTGTTCACGCCTCTCGGCCCGATACCTTCACTGGGTTTCACAGCGTTGCGGCTCTGGCCAGGAGTTCCTCTCAGCTCTCGGCCGTGCTGCTGATGCTGCTGGTTGCACAGGTATGATTGACAGCGCGGTCAGGAAGTTGTTCGCCGTCGTAAGCATCGGAAATGGCAGTTATTTACTTAATAAAATATGAACGTGCAATAGTTAGAGGTGTCCCTCAGGCTCAGTCGATTCCGTGGTGGACCCATTATTATGATAACGTCATGTCATGTGACAGAAGTTTCTGTGAATGATGGATCACTAATTGTGTGTCAGAAAGTAAAATAATAAGCACGCTATCCGTTAAACGCAGTCTTTGCCTGTTTGTTGCAGATGGCAGGTTCTCTGCAGTTTGTAAGAAGATGGGTGGTGTTTGGCAAGGTCCTCCATCAGGCCTGCTCCGAGATCTGTGGGGTCGCCGTCCTGTTCCTGCTTCTGCTGCTTCTCTTCTCACACACAGGCTGCTTGGTAAAATGCTCTGACTGTTAGATTCAATATTAAGCTGCTCACATGCTTTACGAACTAGTCTGACTTTTACCCTGATGTGACTTCATTTTCAGCTTTTCTCAGCGTCAGTGGAAGGCTTTAGGACTGTATGGCATGCTACTCGATCTGTGTTTTGCTTGTTAAGGAATCGAATGGTTTTACAGCAACTGTGTAAGGCGCACCCAGTGCTTGGGCCCCTGTTCGGCCTCGCTGTATTTGGGCTGGGGTTCTGGCTCCTGGGGCGTCTATGTGGAGCCATATTACTGCATAGGTACAAGACTATCCAGGCAGAAATGTTCCGGCCATCCATGGAACCGCAGGACTATGAAATGGTAGAGTTTCTTATCAAGAGGCTAAAGCTATGGATGGGGCTCAGCAAGATAAAGGAGGTATCGAAATATATTTTGTCATCAGTCTAACTGGAGCAGTTTATTCTGTGCTTGTATTATACTTTTTTTTTTTTACCTTATTCTCAGTTCAGGCACAAAGTAAAGTTTGAGGGCATGGAGTCACCACCTTCTAGATCGTCCCAGTGCTCCCAGTCCTCCGGCATCTCCTCACCCGTCAGTCCTCCAGGTCCTCGCATGGTGTCCTCTGCCTCTTCTCAGGCCTCCGAGTCGTCCACGCTGTCCGAGAGTCATGATGTCCAGCAATATATCGATCGCCTCCTTGCTGGTTTTGACCGTGTCAATCAACTGACCGATGATGTCTTGAACATTGAGCAGCAGCTTGAGAAATTCCAAAGCAGAATCGTGCAGAATGGAAGGAACCAAAGCAAGCCACAACCACAGACGCCCCCAACCCCAAAACTCACAAGACATAGTCATACTTCCCTTCCCAAGCCTCTTCGGTCTTCCCATGATGGTACCCCTCGAGTTCCCCCTCATCGCCGTGCGACCCACTCGGAGTCATCGCTTATGGTGCCGTCGGCTCATCTTTTGACTGATTTATCAGCGGCAGGAAGACACAAGCCTCAGACAGCAGACCAAGAGATTAGGGGTTTCCCTAGACAACGAGCCTGGCACTCAGGATCCTGTCACTCTGCAGATACCATTCAAAGATTTGCTAAGACTCAAAGCCCTGGAGCCATTCCTGTAAGACCTCGTAGTGAAGAAAGAGCTTGCACTGAAGCACGTGAAGGCATGCCAATTAAAAAGAATGCCTGGCAATCCCAGAGTGAAAAAGACTAATTCTGTCCTGCGTGTTGCCATCATTGATAGGGGTACAAACGTGCATTCTTCAGCATTGGCTTGGGTTGTATGTGAACTGGAAGTCAAGTAAGGAGCAAGAAAGTGGGACTGCATGTACCACGTTTTTAGGCCAAAATAACTGGCAGGTTATAGCAAAGAACTGCCTAATCACTTCTGTGTACTTTAATAACCTTGTACTGTTGAATCCCTTGTTTTTACTCCTTAATAATGTCTCAGCGTTTTTGAAATAGGTGCACACATTTATGCAATCCAAGCATACATTAGAGCTTTTTTTTTTTTTTTTTAAACATTGAGATGGGTCTCCATTGTGTGTTCAAATAAAACACAAGGGGGGGGGGGGGGGGGGGCATTCCCTGATTATTATTATTATTTTTTTTTGTCTTTTTCACCTGTTGTATAAGAGGATACTCTTTGTTGTTGGTCTGGAAGGGCGTGGCTCATAAAAACTGAAATGGTATATTTGGACAAGGGGTGAAATCAAGGGAGTTTGAGGTATAAAATGCCTATTTGAGATGTATTTACAGCTGGATTGGTAACAGATACACTTTTGGAAAACATATCTTAACATATAGATTACTTTCCTTATCCCAGAATATACTCAGCACAGATTAGCTGGATATCATTAAGTTTCCTTGCTTGATATTGTTTTGCTTTTTTTAAATGGCTGTTCCTACCAAAAATAACAAATCCTTAAAATGACATGTTTCTTGGATAAACAACCATATGAATACAAAGCATATTTTTCATGTTTGTCTGACCATTGCTTCATTTACTTTGCTCTCTAAATAAAACCAGAGTTTTTTCCTTTTTTTTTTTTTTTTTTTACACTCTGCTCTACTTCACACAGAAATCTTCAGCCATATGGTGAAAACATCCTGCAGCGTAATTATGGCAGGTCGGCCGTGTGAGAACATCCCGAACACGTAGCCGTGAAAACAACCTCCGTCTTCCTGGTTGTGAGATGAAATTTGAGTGACACTAACGTAAACTCGGAGGGGGAACGAGGAACTAATTGGGAAAGAGCCGTCACTGGTAATTAGCTTAAGGTGGATGGGCATCAGGTGTCATATAATGCCTGCTAAAAAAAAGTAAAGCTGACAAAATAATTAAGTCTATACAATATGTCAGGATAATTAAAAAGAACTCGTGGAGGGCTGAGAAGCTGAGAAGATGGAAAGTTGTGTATTTTTAATACAGCCTCATTAAAGTGCATTGCATGATGGTACAACGTCTTATGTAATAGTAAGCCGTTAGTGCATTGGGTTTAGAGTTATTAAGCTGCCTGGAATAAATCGATCAAAGGTTTAACCCTTAATCTGGTGAACAACCACATTTGGCACCAGTTTCAGCACCTCAAGAAAAAAAACACATTAGGTCTTTTGCCTACTGCCTTGCCGATAAAGTCGCAACCTGGATTTAACTACACCACAAGTTATCTAACCCTCGCTAACAAAGTGCGTACTGTAGCTTCTCATTTCTTCAACAGCCATGTCAGAAGAACAATATCAGATGATGCTACTCTGTTTCAGAACTGTCAAATTATTGTCCTGCATCAAGCAAAGAAAACGCCTCAGGAGATTGTTGAAACTACTAAAATTGGATTAAGAACCATCAAATGCATTATTAAAACCTAGAAGCATAGTGGTGACATCACCCTCAAAGAAGAACTGTGATCAGATAAATATCCTGAATGAGCATGATGGGAACTCGCTTACAGGTTTGGTGAAATTAAACAGCTTGCAGCCATAAGAAAACCACTTCGCTTCAGTGGTCGGTGGAAAATTGGTGAAAAGGTCATGTGACCTGATGAGTCCAGATTGAGCCTATTCCAGAGTGATGGGCGTGTCAGGGTAAGAAGGGGCGCGCAAGGGAAGATGAAGCCGCCTCTGGAGACGCAAAACACAACAGAAACGAGAAACTACTTGTGCTATTGTTGCTTCGAGCAACAGCGCCGACAGCAGACGCGGAACTCAAACCGACACTCCACGCAGCGACACAAGCAAGCATGTCACATTTAGACTAATCACTAACAGGGGGAGCTCTCCGCAGGAACGCCATGACGGTGCACAGTTCTGTCTGGAAGCTTGCACATCTTTATCTCTCAAAAGACATTTATCGGTTATACATATCCCTCACCACATGACACAACTGCACCAGCGGGAATCGGTTATTACTCGTACTGACTCCAAAAACTCCGTCTTTCTACAATTTAAAAAAAAAAAAATTTAATTCTGCAGCAAATCATTAAAACACAATGCCGCCCTGATGATGCACGGACCTCTCAATGTCTCAATCCGTAACAACCCGAGTTATCAATGAAAGCCAGATAATATCACAGACTTTAAATGAGGGACCTTTTAAATCACGTACTAATATTTTTTTATAACTTTTTCGCCCCACAAGGTGGCGTCCAGGGACGGCCTGGCAGTTACTCCTTTTCACCAAATGTGTGCTTTTTTTTGTGTGTCTATTATTAAAAATAAATGCATGAAATAAAAACAGGGATCCCCCAGTGGTCCGGCGAGCCCAAGTGACGGTGTGTAACTCATCTCAAGAAACAACCCTGAACAGCAACGTTGCTAATTATAACGAGTTATTATATGATTATATTATTAAGTATTTAAAAGTAGCTCAGCTACTGTAACTGTACGCTGTAATTCAAAACCTGTATTGTAAGTATGGTAAAAAATCCAGCAACCATTGTATGAGAGAAAGTTTGCAAAAAAAATATTTTTGCTAAAAAAAAAATTTATAAAAAAAAAAAAAAAAAGGAAAAATTAACTACTTTACCGTACCCTGGACCTAAATGAAGAATTAATCATCCTGAACTAAGGTTATGGACCTGAGACTAAAGTTACAGCACAGAACAAGAATTCCATGACATTGTTTGCCGAGTTATATTTTCCACATTGCGGCTGTTATTGACGCTGTCTAGAGGACATCAGCTCCTGCTAGTCCAAATCGGTCCTTATCGTGTTTGACATGTGCGGTTCCTTATCCGAGAGATATGACGAAAAGCTGGATTTTGTATAAAAGACCCAGACCCTGACACGAGGCAGCATTTGAGCTGAAGTCTTCCGAGCAGCCATGATGAAGTGGGCCGTGGTTCTTTGCGCCATGCTGGCGCTTTCCGAGTGCTTCGTGAGGTAACGCTGGTCTCCAGCATGCAGTACAACGGACAGAGTGTTTTCTTCTCTTTTAATTCCTATACTCTATTTGCATTTGCTAGTCTTTCAACACACCCACTGTATGCCAAATGACTGACAATTGTGTTGTCCTTGTCTTTACGGAAGCGTTCCTCTGATCAAGGGAAAGAGTGCTCGTGATGCCCTGGAGGAGAAGGGTCTTTGGGAGAAGTACAGGAGGACGTACCCTTTCAAACCAATGGCCAAGTTCACCCAGAGCTATGCCGTCGGTTATGAATCCATGACCAACGATGCTGATGTAAATACATTTTTCTTCTCAAGACGTGGGCATTAGGGGGGGTTTCTCTGGGGAGGGATTAAATAAACATCGTTTGCCAAATGAAATAAGTCAAAGAAAACTCCAGGATTTGTTCCTAACGGCTATCCTGTCTTTATCTCGTCAGCTTTCCTACTACGGTGTGATCTCCATTGGAACTCCTCCCCAGTCTTTCCAGGTCATCTTCGACACTGGTTCTTCCAACCTCTGGATTCCCTCCGTCTACTGCAGCAGTACTGCTTGCAGTGCGTATTAACCATCCAACCAATTACCATGAATCTTATTTAGACACACATCATTGCTAAACGCTAACAATTGCAAGATACAAGAAACTGAGGGAGTTTTCTGTGTTACAGACAACCATGCCAGGTTCAATCCTCAGAAATCCAGCACCTTCCAGGCCACCAACCAGCCTCTGTCAATCTATTACGGAACCGGCAGCATGACTGGCTTCCTCGGATACGACACCGTTTCGGTACATTTATCCAAGATTTGATTTCACGCTGTTCCTATAGGATTTATTCCAAATGTTTACAAATGTTTCTAACGTAAAATGACTTCATTTGTTGCATCGTGTTTTGGGTACTTACTCGATTGATTTCCCTCCAGGTCGGCAGCATCCAGGTTCCCCATCAGATCTTTGGACTGAGTCAAACCGAGGCCCCATTCATGGCCCATATGAAGGCTGATGGCATTCTTGGATTGGCCTATCCTCAGCTGGCTGCCTCCAACGCCCAGCCAGTCTTCGACAACATGGTCCAGCAGGGTCTTGTGGCGGATTACTTCTCTGTCTACCTAAGCAGGTAAGAGAAACACTGAACATTTTTTTTTTTTATAGCAAATAGTGGACTAGTGATGCCAAGCCTCTTTTACATGACAAACAAAAATATCTCAAACTGATCTGCTTGACAAGGTCTTAAAAAAATGTACGTAATGTAAATTCAAGTAGATTTACAACCTGGAGTCTGTCCTCGTCAAAGCTTTGGTATTTCTGAAACTTGGCTGTCTGAAACTAGTCTTTATTCTGCATAATTAAGCAGTTAAATACTAAGTGGTGGCTCGGTGGTTAAGGCTTTGAGCTACAGATCAAAAGGTTCATTAAAAAGCTCCCATTATTGGGTCCAAAAGTATTCAGTTTTTTTTTTTTTTGCAATTCAGTTTGGATAAAAACAGCAGCCAAATGAACAAATGTAAATATTCTGGCAATACGTTCATGTCCTCTGCCCTCAGCAACTCTCAAACTGGCAGCGAGCTTATTTTGGGTGGATACAACCCCAATCACTACACCGGTTCTCTGGTCTGGATCCCTCTGTCATCTGAGACGTACTGGCAGATCACCATGGACAGGTAACCTCTGAAATTTAATCCAGTTTCTTTAAATTGATTAATAAATGGTGCATCAAATCCATGTCACCAGCCAATTTACCAACTAGACACCATGGTGACTATATGTGACGTTCTCTCCCTCCCCCCCCCCAAGCGTCACCATCAATGGGCAGGTTGTTGCTTGCAGTGGTGGTTGCCAGGCTATTGTGGACACCGGCACCTCCCTGATCGCCGGTCCTTCCAGTGACATCAGCAACATCAACAGCTGGGTGGGAGCCACCATGAGCAACGGAGATGTAAGTAAAGGCACCCCAGATGCATTTTGTCTTGAGGCAAGCCCATTGTTTGTGTCAATCTGATTAAAATTATTTCACATTGGTGAATTTTCCAGCAGATGGTTCACCTCTGAATTTTTTCCTCAGTCGGCGATCAAGGATGTTTCCGTTCCATACTCTGCCGTTTAGCCTCAGACTCATAGTGATGAATGCGTGTCTCGGCACCAGAAATGACACTTTTAAGAGTCTTTAAGAGACTTTCACCTTCCTTAGGTTTCACTTGCAGATATCCAAACACTTCTGATTAAGCTCTTCCATGAGTAGTTTCAGTCCCAGGTACACCCTCAGACCACAAAAAGTGAATCACTGCACACTTGCCCTTCTTTCATGCAAGTAAAAAGTAGGTTATCCTTTTTTCACTTACAGATGAACTAATGTAGGATGTTCACACAGAATGATGTTCAGACAGAAACCGCTGATTTGTCCGTATAGCTAGATAGTTATATAACATAGCTAGATTTTAGGTATTCACCAGGGTATAAAACTGGGTCCAATATTATTTCTTAACAATTTACTCGTTTGTTATACCAACAAAGATATAGAAATATAAATCAGATGCGTGGCGACCAATAAAATCATTCACATGGCAAAAACCCATTAGCACTAGGATAAAACGCTATAGTTCTAAACACTGTAGACCTTCCTGAACTGAAACATGTTACTTTTTCTGCATGCATCTCAATTACTGATAAGTTAGAACAATAAACTAGGTGTTTACCCCAAGAGTGAAAAAGGAAAAGCAATTTAATTCCAGTAGTGTTGCAGTCGCAGTGCAGACTATTTATCATCTGGTATTGGATTATATATAGAATATATATTGTATAAACTATTAAGTGCATTTTGCTATGTTGGGTATCTCTCCACAAACAGTGTAAGGAAATAGAATTTTGCTAGTGGGATTTTAGTTTTGCCTGTGTGTTTATCAAACTACCTGAATGTAATATTTGCATACTGCACACATCCAGGTATGGCTGTTAAGTAATAAAATTGTTCATTCTGCTGAAATATGTTTTATAGTTTCTTATGGTGTCAAAGTATTTTACATGTAGGAACGGAAATGTCAGGGACCTCCCAATATGATATAATCACGATACCTATCAATCTGCATTGCGATTCTGTAAGTATCACAATTATAAATATTTCTTACCGCATAGTATGCTTTGAGTAGTTCAGAGTGCACCGCCTGCAGGATCATAGAGGAACTGCAACCTTTTTTTTCCCAAAGGCAAACGTTGTTGTTGGTCCTTCGGCTGCTCTCGCCACAGAGGACCATCCAGTCCACACACACAACTTGGCGCAGGTTTTATACCAGATGTCCTTTCTGACGCTGACGCAACCCTCTCATTTTATCAGAGCTTGGGACCGACACTGCGTCCACCTAAAGTGCAAATATGAACATAAAAATTAACAGAATGAATTAAAAATGTATTATGGAGTCAGTGTGGTGGTAGACTCATCACCGTGTAAAAGAACCGTGATACATAACAGATCTGATTGTCCCACATCTTTAGTTACAAGCATACGAAACTCAACAGATTTTCCATCTTTTCAGTCCAATGGGTTTTTTACAGAGCATTATTTAATCCATCATTAATGTCGTACACTTTACGTGTATCCACTGGATCCACTCTATCAACTGGAATTGAATTAAGGACCGTTTCCATCTTCCAGGCTATGGTGAACTGCAACAACATTGCAAGCATGCCTGTATTGACCTTCAACATTAACGGCAACGCCTTCACCCTGCCCGCCTCAGCCTACGTCCGTCAGGTGAGCTCCGACTTTCATAAGCTTACGTCCAGTCTGGTGTCTGGTCGCGTTCTAACCCGCTTACCCCCCGTCCGTTCCTTCCAGTCCTATTACTACGGCTGCCGCACTGGTTTCAGCTCGAGCAGCCAGACCCTGTGGATCCTGGGTGATGTCTTCATCAGGCAGTACTACACCGTCTTCAACAGGGCGAACAACTCCGTGGGTCTGGCCAAGGCTGTGTGAGAAACACACGCGCTGGAGAAAAGCGGCGATAATGACGTGTCGGTGATGAGACGTTATAATCACATGGTGTTGTGATGAAAAACATAATAAAGTGATCTGTTCTGGTGACCATGTTGTTCTCGAGTCATTTATTTGATCTTGTATTACGTGTACAAATCTGCACAAACGGAACATTTTATTAATAAAAAATTCTGAATTTGTTAATGTTTTTCATATTTATTAAGAGCTAAAAAAAAAAAGACTTCAACAAGAAAATATTTCTACAGCAATAAATAAAATAGAAAAATAAGAGAAATAAAAGAAATGACAATACTTCACGTTCCTGTTTTTTTAGCAGGTGGTCCTTTAATTCCTCAACTATTTCCACATTTATTTGATCCTCCTCTGATGATTTAATAATAAAGCCTTTCTCCCTCCTACTCTTACGTCTCGTGTGCACTGAAAAACGGAATTACTAATCAGCGAATAATAATATTTTTATAATGCCTATCAAGTACCCAAGGACGCTTAACAATGAACATAAGACTTTTATTATGCAAAAAAAGCAAATAAGAAGAACAAAAAAATAAAGAACAAAGTCATTACAAGTTAAATCAGTAGGCAGTTATGATTTAAAGGGTAAAATATACTGCAGTATAAAAATTAATTAATCATTCATACTGTATATACGTAGATAGTAAAGTATGTAATCACTCACTCCTCAATCTGTACCACTTTATCCCTGTATTCAGGGTCGCGGGGCGGCGTGGAGTCTCTCCCAGGAGATTTGGGGCACAAGGTGGGGTAGAGAGGTCAGTCCATCACAGGGCGCACACACATACACTCGTCACCAAAAGTTAGTGTCCCTTTTACCTTAAAGTATGTATTACTTATACTTATTACTTATAAAGTAAGTAATATAAATAATGAATAAAATAAGTGTTATATATACAGTATATACAGTACAGAGCAAAAGTTTGGACACCCCTTCTCATTCAGCGAGTTTTCTTTCTTGTGTTCTTCAGCCCAAACGCGTCTCTTCTGCTTGTTGCCTGTCCTTAGCAGTGGTTTCCTAGCAGATATTCTAGCATGAAGGCCTGATTCACACAGTCTCCTCTTAACAGTTGTTCTAGAGATGTGTCTGCTGCTAGAACTCTGTGTGGCATTGACCTGCTCTCTGATCTGAGCTGCTGTTAACCTGCGATTTCTGAGGCCGGTGACTCGGATGAACTTATCCTCCGCAGCAGAGGCGACTCTCGGTCTTCCTTTCCTGGGCCGGTCCGCATGTCAGCCGGTTTCTTTGTAGCGATCGATGGGTTTTGTGACTGCACTCGGGGACACTTTCAAAGTTTTCCCAATTTTTCAGACTGACTGACCTTCATTTCTTAAAGTAATGATGGCCGCTCGTTTTTCTTCGCTTAGCTGCTTTTTTCTTGTCATAATACAAACTCAACCTCTTTGAATGAGAAGGTGTGTCCAAACTTTTGGTCTGAACTGTATATACACACGTGGACAAAATTGTTGGTACCCTTCGGTCAATGAAAGAAAAACTCACAATGGTCACAGAAATAACTTTAATCTGACAAAAGTAATAATTTTAAAAAAATTCTATGAATGTTAATCAATGAAAGTCAGACATTGCTTTTCAACCATGCTTCAACAGAATTATAAAAAAAATAAACTCATGGAACAGGCCTGGACAAAAATGATGGTACCCCTAGAAAATACTGAAAATAATGTGACCAAAGGGACATGTTAATTCAAGGTGTGTCCACTCATTAGCATCACAGGTGTCTACAATCTTGTAACCAGTCAGTGGGCCTATATATAGGGCTCCAGGTCGTCACTGTGTTGTTTGGTGACATGGTATGTACCACACTCAACATGGACCAGAGGAAGCGAAGGAAAGAGTTGTCTCAGGAGATTCGAAAGAAAATTATAGACAAGCATGTTAAAGGTAAAGGCTATAAGACCATTTCCAAGCAGTTAGATGTTCTTGTGACTACAGTTGCACATATTATTCAGAAATTTAAGATCCATGGGACTGTAGCCAACCTCCCTGGACGTGGCCGCAGGAGGAAAATTGATGACAAATCAAAGAGACGGATAATCCGAATGGTAACAAAAGAGCCCAGAAAGACTTCTAAAGAGATCCAAGGTGAACTTCATGCTCAAGGAACATCAGTGTCAAATCGCACCATCCGTCGTTGTTTGAGCCAAAGTGGACTTCATGGGAGACGACCAAGGAGGACACCATTGTTGAAAACAAATCCTAAAAAAGCCAGACTGGAATATGCCAAACTACATGTTGACAAGCCACAAAGCTTCTGGGAGAATGTCCTATGGACAGATGAGACAAAAATGGAACTTTTTGCCAAGGCACATCAGCTCTATGTTCACAGACGGGAAAAATGAAGCATATCAAGAAAAGAACACTGTCCCTACTGTGAAACATGGAGGAGGCTCTGTTATGTTCTGGGGCTGCTTTGCTGCATCTGGCACAGGGTGTCTTGATTCTGTGCAGGGTACAATGAAATCTCAAGACTATCAAGGGATTCTAGAGAGAAATGTGCTGGCCAGTGTCAGAAAGCTGGGTCTCAGTCGCAGGTCATGGGTCTTGCAACAGGACAATGACCCAAAACACACAGCTAAAAACACCCAAGAATGGCTAAGAGGAAAACATTGGACTATTCTAAAGTGGCCTTCTATGAGCCCTGACCTCAATCCTATTGAGCATCTTTGGAAGGAGCTGAAACATGCTGTCTGGAACAGGCACCCTTCAAACCGGAAACAACTGGAGCAGCTTGCTCATGAGGAGTGGGCCAAAATACCTGCAGAGAGGTGCAGAAGTCTCATTGACAGTTACAGGAATCGTTTGATTGCAGTGATTGCCTCAAAAGGTTCTGCAACAAACTATTAAGTTAGGGGTACCAACAATTTTGTCCACGTGTGTGTGTATATATATATATATATATATGAATGAACAAGATGTTTCAGACCTGAAACAAATGAAATCAAATTAGATGGAAATATACTTTACTGTCTTTTTTAAATCTGACCTGCAGGAAACAAATTGCATGAATGAATCCACACGAATCTTGAACACCTGACTGAAAGCAAATGAAACTGACTGTTGTGTGTGTTTGTGTGTGTGTGTGTGTTTTCTGCTTCCATTGCAAAAAATCCATCATCCTGATCTAACCACTAGATAGGGCTGAAGCTCCACAGTCGGTGATTGTGCAGGTTTCTACACGGGGAGGAGAAAGAAGATCTGCCGAGCCTTCCAAACTGAATATGAAAACACTTTTCACGCTCGGGTGAGAAATGCCGAGGTTAAGAAAGCGAGCGTCTTCACGGAGGCGTGTCAGTCTGCAGGACGCCTGAGGTTTCTCTCAGCTCGAAGGAAAACCTGGAGCTTTATGGTTAAAATAAGAGTTTATTCTTATTCAAGTTTGAGTAAGTTTATTGCTGCTTCTCTCACACACACACACACACACACACACACACACACACACACACACACACACACACACACACACACACGAGTCAGTGTGCTATATTCAGCTCTACACTAATGAAAGGAGCATTAAGCAGATTAAAGGCTGAGCTTTAGTGATCTCACTATAAGGGAACAGACAATCTCTCTCTGTCTCTCTCTCCGTCTTCATTATATAAGATGAGGAGCCTTCGGGCACGTGGGTGATGTAACAGTCTACACCCTGCCTGTTCCTACATAACCCTGTACTCCTTATGCCCTTATAGAATTGTTATGCAATCACACGTCTATATTCTGTCCCAGTTTTCACTGAATAACCTTTCTGTTGTTGCCTGAACTGAATTCCTGGCCGTGCCGGTACACGTCCGATTAATACCGTCCTCACTATTTATCTAAACCGTCTTTTCTTTTCTCATCTCGTCCTGCTTACAAAAATGAACCCCAAGCTCATTTCCTCATGTCCACCGGCTCCCCGTGAACTCCTCTACACTCATCTGCTGGATCACAGAGCGAAAACACCAGCAAACCGTCCGACCGCTTTCGTCCATCCAGACGCGGCTTTTTCCCCCCCCCCAGGCGTGCATGTCCTCTCCTGACCCGCACGAGGAGACGTGAGGATTTGTGAACTGAGGTGGGGACTCTTATGTAAGCGTTTTTTTTTTTTTGGGTTCAGCGTTTGCTGCTCCGAACGAGGAACTGTGTGAGTGTGTGTGAGAGAATGACGAGTGCGGTCAGAGCCAGGTTGTTTATCGATGTGACTGAATAGAAGAAAGTCTAACAGGTCAAGAGACATTAACACACACTATACACACACACACACACACACAATTTGGAAACACCAATTTTTACACTGACTGTCTTTGGCCTGTCGGAGGAAACTGGAGACCCCGAGGTGAACCCTGAAGGTACAACGTGACGGCGTTCATTTAGATTTTCCCCAGATTTTGCTCACTAATTTAGTCGTATTCAATTCCCACCGTTACTCGGGGGATCCCACATTAAGGATACAATCCTTCGTTTCCTCCGGACCACGTGACGCCAGCCGACCGCATCGAACTGCTCGCGAGCAGCGTAAAACACTCGGAGGACAGCGCTATCCGCTCCGTCCACTTGCATGAGCTCACAGACGCCCCCTGATCAGCTGTAGATCTGTGACTGATGTGAGAGCACGAAGCGTCTCCCGTCCCATCCCTGCTGAGGGAGCTCGTCCAATCGGCTCTCGGCTGCGGGAGGCTACAGCATCACCCGGGAATCGAACCAGCGAACCTCGAATGATCTCACTGCGCCTCTCAAGGGCCGACGGCTTTCATTTTAAGATTTCATGTGCACATGACTAGCACATGGAAAAAAAAAAAAGAAAGAAAAAAAAAGGAAAGTATCCAAAACATTAAAAAAAAAGAAAAAGTTATTAGCAAAGGCCATGCTAGATTCTGCTGGCGCTGAGGAAACATTTCACCATTGTATTATAAATAAGTGAAAGGCGGGAAAAAAAAATGGGTTACCATTTTAAAAAAGTAAAAATGATTGGCGTGGTGTGTGTGGCAGACGATCTGATCCCAGCTAATGCAAACTGAGAATTTTATATATACTTATTTTTTTGTTAAGAACTTTTCAGTAGAAATTCAATTATGAAAAACAAAAAAGAGTTGGGGAAAAAATGTAAAGGGGGAGGGACGCACAAAATGAATATTAAGCAAGTCACAAAGTAAAGAAATGTAAAAACACACACACACACACAAAAAATAAATAAATAAATAAATAAATAAATAAATAAGTGTTACACACATGGCTTCAATTTACATAAAACTAATCACGATTCTTTAACAAAGTCTATAGCAGCAGTTCAGGCATTAATTGTTCAAAGTGTAGCTTTATGAAATCTGGCTGTGGGACATTCCAAAGTTAAAATGTCTAAAAACTTTTCAAAATACTCTTTTTCACTGCGGTCAAAGCTGCCATTTTATTCTTCTTTGTTGTAAATCAAGAGTGATGTCAGAATCATCTACTAGCAATAAGTAAACCTGGGCATAAAGGAACATTCACCTTAAAAGGGATGGGAAGAAAATTTACCACAAGGTGCCGAAAACCCAGAATAAATGGGCATTCAGAATTTTATATTTATATATATATATATATATATATATATATATATATATATATATATCACAGTCTCAGTTGGTTAAAACAGAACTCAGCACTGGAACTGCCATCAGTTTTAGCATCATGCAAAACAAGTCGAAATAGATTTTATTCACCCAAGTCCAAGTCTAACATCGAATGCGCACCAATTCACATTACAGACTAAAGTGAAACAGCCAGCGAGCTCATGGAAATGAATAAAAGTTGATTACTCTTTTAATTCCAACTTGCTGTTGTCATATTAGCTTGTGAGGTCCAGTAGTAGCGCTTAGCTGCTTAAGAGTTAGCAGTTACTGTAGTTAGCCAACTTTGTAGCCATGCACATGACTTTCCAAAAAAAAAAAAAACTTTTCCAAAAGCTTTTTCCACCTGCCTCATCTCAACGATTGACTCTTTCTTCTGTTCCACAACTTAAAAATCAAATAAATTCTAATAAAATTTCAAATAAGGCCATGGGAGTTAAACTAGCGAGTTAGAGTCCAGAGTTTCCAGGATCCCAGCGTTGTGAGCGGATGTACTGGAGTAACCTCCGGTAAAAGTGAAAAGTCGAAGACTGCTGCGTAGCTTGTATTCTTGTAAATGTTACAAGAATACACACTGGCCACTTCATTAGGTACACCGAGCTAGTGTTGGGTTGGACCCCCTTCGCTGTCAGAGCTGCTTTAGTTCTTCAATGCCGTAGATTCAGCGAGGTGCTGGAAACATTCCTTCATCACGCAGGACGGGATCGAGGCCTGGTGACCTCGAGATGGAGATGATTTTAGCTTTGTGACTTGGTGTGTTATATCTGGTGGTCATGAAGGCATACTCGGGTAGGGTGTGGCATTTAAAACTATGGTCAATGGTACTAAGGGAATCAAAGTGTGCCAAGAGAACACACCCTCACCAGCCTTGAACTGTTGACACAAGGCAGGATGGATCCATGCTTTCATGCCGTTTACAGCAAATTGTGAGCCGACCATACGCAGAAATCCAGACATCAGACCAGGCTAAGTTTGTCCAGTCTTCTGTTGTCCAGGTTTGATGAGCCTGTCTGACTCGTAGCCTCAGATTTATGTTCTTGGCTGACTGCAGTGGCACCGGTGAAGTCCTCTGCTGCTCGACTCCATCTGCTTCAAGTCTCAATGTGTCGTGTGTTCCGAGATGCTCGTCGGCGTAACTCGGGTGTAACAAGATGTTATATGAGTTTCTGTTGCCTTTCTGTCGGCTCGAACCAGAGTAACTGCCTCAGACAGAGTAACTGCCCTCACTGGATCTCTTCTCTTTTTCACACAGTTTTCTGTAAACCCTCGAGATGGTTGCGCGTGAAAATCCCAGTACCAACAACCATGCGGCATTCAAAGTCACTTAAATGACCTTTTGAACTTCAGCAGATTGTCTAAGTCGTGTCTACTGTACATGCTTAAGTGCCATTTGATTGGCTGAATAGTGACCAAGTGGTAGTACAGCTGTACCTAATAAAGTGACCAGTAGCTATGTGTAGATTTAAAGCAGTGAATCAAAATTATTATTATTTTTTTTAATAAATGTTCTGTAAGCTGGTTGCTTTACACTAAGCTTTACTTTATGATACTGATGATTGGCATCAGCCAAGTGTCAGAATGTAAAGAAGAAGCTAAAGACAGAGACAGCCCGAGGTGTGACAGGAAGTGCATATTGTGAGCAGGCCGTTGATTGGCTGGATGGAAGGCTGCTCTGTCAATATCATGACCTTGTTGACAACGTCATGATTCTGACATGCGATTTGACTAGAGATCTAGAGAAGTTCTTGCATAAATTTTAATAGTATCCACTTTAAGATGCAATGATTTCGGGGGGAAATGCACCAGAGTGCTTTATTAAATATTAATCGGAACAGAAAATCCTGTACGCGTCTCTGACCTACGGATAATAAGTTGATGATCTTTACCAGCAGGGGGCACTACTTGCTATTTCACACGACCAATATGAATTGTTCAGCAGTTTACCATAATGTATTGTTTTGTTGTTTTTTTGGCTCTCGAGTGCTGATGTAAATTTTATCACAAAAGGTAGAAAAGGTAAAAAAAAAATCTTCATTATTAAAACTGAATCCTGTCCAGTTACATCAGGTTCTTTTTTCAGTAACAAGATCAGTCAAATAAGCTACGATAATTACCAGTAATACACACAGCAACGACAACTTTTTTGCATTGTTAAAAAAATATAATCCATGCAACGAGAGACTGGATAAACCTAATGTTGTCAATAAGTGTGTTTTGAAAAGCGGTGGGTAGAAAAGCCGTAGATAGAACAGCGGTGGGTAGAGTAGCTGTACGTCAAAATAATATTACTCAAGTAGAAGTAAAAAGTATTCAGTGAAAAGATACTCGAGCAATGAGTAACTGTTTCAATAGTAATGTCTGATTAATTTTTTTTTTTTTAGAAATTATAATAATTATATATTATTATATTATAGATTTTCTTCTTCACAAATCTACCCAAGTAAAAGTAAAAAGTATGGTTGCAATAAAACTACTCATAGAAGTACTTTTTTTTTCAAAAATTTACTCAAGTAAATGTAACCCGTTACTGCACACCTCCGGTTCTGAATATTAGAACTTAATGCAAATCACTTAAAGGTTCTGATTATAATTTCTAAAAATGTTTCCAGACTTATAGTATGAATCATCTCAGCATTAATTAATGCTCTTGTGGAAGAAAAAATAGGATCACAAGTATTGTCAATTTAAGGATTTGATTAGCTCTTTTATTTCAGGACTTAAAAAAAAAAAACATTCCTGGCCCAGAAATGAGTCCCGCCCCCAACCAGATCACGGCTCACGGCAAGTTATTTTCATGTATATAAAAGAGCCACAAAAGTCACAAAAGTCACTCTTTCAATTCCTCTCAGAGCCAGCAGGGGGCGTAAAACTTTACAAACCCCTTCTTTAAAGATTAGTCTTCTTGTTTAGTGCATGAAACAATCATAAAAATGACGAGTGATACCTTTATTGTCTTGGCCTTGCGCATCTATGAAGGAAAAAGAAATGTTAAAAATGGTTTTGTGCCGCCTTTGATTTTAATATGCTAATTAGGCCAAACCTCCCTTCCTTCCCTGGCACTGAGATCACATGACCCGAGACCTCGTTTTAAGAAGACGCAAGCTTTTTATGGAATCTGGCAAGAAAAATCTTCACTCGTTTGAGGTTTTCCGACATCTTGTTCGTTTTGTCGCCTTGTTACGTGACCGTGTCATTTGCATGCTCATTAATATTCATTAACGTCTGCCAAAGATGGGCGCGTACACGGGATCAGCCTCGTCTGTGTTCGATTATTTCAGTGTTTATACAACACATTGTATTTGTGTACATCTATAGTGACTTTGTTTGATTTTTTTTCTCTTCATTCTATCATACTACATTATTATACGTGTATTATACATCCTGAGAGCCGTGTATGGTGTGTGTCAGTCCGTAATAAACACCCAATCCAAAACAACCCCAAGCAAAAGTCCAATCCAAGAAGGACGAACAGAGACGGCAAATCAAACCAGGGAGACGGTGATATGAATTTAGTCACATATTTATTACATAAATATATAGTAAAATAGACCAGCGACAATTACCATAAAAATATCTTCCTTTAAAATCCTGACCGTAAAACAAAACAAAACAGGAAAAAAAACAACAACAACAAATAAACAAAACAAACAAAAAAAACATTGGGAAAAAAAAAAAAATCACACATTGACAATTACAAACACGCTGATTGTCTGGACCTGTTAGAAACAGCCCACCACAAAAAAACCTGACGTCACACCACCCACTGGACTCGTATTGGAGGAAAGGTGGGTGGGGGCGGAAACATGGGCGGGGAAAAGGATGCTGGTAGTGGAGGTGATGGACGATTGAAGGGAGACGGGGAGGGAGGGAGGGAGTGGGTGGTGTGAGAGGAGATCACAGTAAATATTCGGAGGTGTTCAGTGTGTGTGTGTGTGTGTGTGTGTG
Organism: Clarias fuscus; assembly: GCA_030347435.1. Taxonomy (NCBI): domain Eukaryota; kingdom Metazoa; phylum Chordata; class Actinopteri; order Siluriformes; family Clariidae; genus Clarias; species Clarias fuscus. The sequence continues at coordinate 3,519,748 of CM059220.1, read as the reverse complement.
TGTGTGTGCGCATTTCACCAAGCGCTTGCCTTGCATATAGACGTCCTGCGCGTTGCCTTACTGCATATCTGCTCTTTATGAGGATCGGATACATACTGTTACCGGACTGAGCCGCGCCCTGAAGGCCGCGCCGCGCAGCACCGCGCTGGTACGCTACGGCTCGGTCGATGGCGTTTAGCGAAGACTTAATTTCTTCCTTTGTTTTTAAGCCTGATCGAACTTAGTTTGATGGCTGTGTCCTATTTTTATTCGCCCTTATTGGTGTCACAGTTCACTTGAGTTCGCGAGGATGCTATCTGAAACGCTTCTATTGGAGAAAAAGACTTCCTGTTGACCCCTGACCCGAGCCCGCGAAAGGTCAAGGTCCCTGAGTGACCGTGAAGTACACGCCGCCTTCATTTCCCAGCCGCCTCAGCGATCACAGTGAGGTTGGGGAGTGAACCCAAGGAGAAGAAGGAGAAGAAAAAAAAAAAAGAGAAAAAAGAGAAAAACAAAAACAAATCAGCAGTAGTAGAAGACTCGTATTATGTACACATTAAGTAGTAATGTGGGTTTTTTTTTTTTTGTAGTCGTTATTTAATGCTGGTAGTTTGGAAATCCATGAAAACATGTAGAACTGGTTAGAACTAGTTTGAAGTCTCCGAAGAGATTAAAATAAAGACGAGAAGACCTGGATAGAACACAAAGAAGGAAGAAATACACAGCGGAAATGAAACCAAAAAAAGAAACACTTCACTTTCACGTCACTTTGCGCCAACACATGCTGAGATTACTTTATTTTTTCAAAATATTACGGATTTTATACGGAGTTCATAATAATAATAATAATAATAAAACAAAAAGATCCCATGATGGAGCAGCTGAACAAAATCGCGACTCGTGTCAGATTTGTATTTTCCAGCTACGTGAAAACACCGATCCATCTGTCGCTAGTCATCGAACAGAGAGGCGTGGCCGATCATGCGTCAAGCCATGAAGCAGGAGGAAAGGAAAAGACCGGAAAGGAGAGGAAGAAGAGGAGGAGGAGGAGGGACGTGAGGGTTTCAGCGCCCTCCGAGGCCTTAAGATCGAACCTGAGCGAGGTCGAATTCGGAAGCTTCGAAACCTGACAAACGTTGCATAAATGTTCAGAGCTAAAGCGTCATTGTTATCGACATCGATGCCATTCTTCTGGACAAAAATAATCTCTAACGGGAACCTTCGCTCGCGCTTGCATCTGGATTTGCGTACATTCCTCGCTGTCTAGGCGCAAAACTGAAGAAAAATTATAATTATAAAAAAACCTGTTTCTGGATAAATGGCTAATCTGTTTATGTTTACAGGATAATTTGACATTCGGTCCGTGAATGTTTTTCTATCTAAACGTTCAGCTTGACGCTCCACGCCGGTCCGCATCGCTAAATACTGGACGTATATTTCTTAAAACGTAGCTAGCAAGGTTCTCCTGAATTCTCAACTTTGGTTCTCTGACTCACATAACGGGGTACAGATATCGTCTACACAACTGCACTACACACACACACACACACACACACACACACACGCACACGCACACAATTAGTTTGTACGAAATAACTTCAAAAAAATTTTTTTTCTCCCACTAACACATGGAAATTGATTTCTTTAAAAAAAAAAATAATGTCAAACTGTCAGCATCAGATGACCTTCACGAGAGGCGTGACGTTATTCAGCACGACGTTCCTCTCCTTCAGGACGTTCTCTCACTCTCTCAGCGGCTACATTCAAACTTCTATTGCAAAGCTTTGCTTTATACAGCGATCGGCGGCCTCGAGAGGGACTGTGAGGGCGAGCAAGGGTACACACACACTGCACATAAAGCAAGCACACACACACACACAAACTTTGAACATTCAACTCCTCAAACATCCATTTTTTTTTCTCTGAGAACAAGAACAGGTAATGACCCTCAACCTCACAGCTTTTATAACTTTAGTTAAAAAATTTTGCTTGAAAAATTCTGACGAGAGAGAAAAGAGAGAGAGAGAGAGAGAGAGAGTGAGAGAGCGAGACGGCTCCGAAAAGATAAAGAGGAGAGAAAAACGCTGGAGATCGAAAGAAGAAATCAGATCTGATCCTGACTTCGTTCTTGGCGCAAAGCAGAATTTAATCCTCTCGTAGGAATTTACAATAATCCCAAACTCGACTAAAACAAGTCCGTGTCAGTGTGCTGTAAAGCAGGTCACGTGATAACGGGTGGTGACGCACGTGGCCTCGACACGCCGGGGACGAACGGTGAGCCGCTCACGCCAGCGGTGTAAAAACATTCCACAAGAAAGGATCCCTCGTTTTTTGTTTTGAAAGTTTACATTAACATTTAAATAACCTTATTATGTTTAGACTTTATTACTATTATTTAACATTTTTGTGTAGAAAAAAAAGAAAAAGAAGAAGAAAAAATTAACATGTTTTTCTTCATTTGTTTTAAACCACGGGACTTTTTTCCTTTCTTTTTAAATGTTTTTTACATGCTTCAATTACAAGATTATTATAAATATGAGGCGTTATTAAGAGAACAGAAATCCACATTGTTGTCTAAAACGGAAGTGACGTCCTGACACCTCTATAACTACAGCACACTCGTGTAGCTTCAATCTTTTTTATTTTTTACAGTGTGTATATAAAGTGTACAGTTTGGTCCTCTTTTTGTTCTAAGAGTTTAACATTCCCACACACACACACACACACACACACACTCTCTCTCTCTCTCTCTCTCTCCACCCAGCCAGCTAAGAATAAGAGGTGAGTGTAACAGAATGGCAGTGGCTTTAGTTTTCCATTATTGATTTTGCTATATAAATGTCTATATTATATTATATATACTGTATATTCCACATACCTGAGAGTATTCTAATCAGCTATAGACTGAACATCATCCTGCTCTCTTAAAACACACATACACACACACACACATTGGGAGAGGTGTATATCATCATCATCATCATCATCGTCATCATCGTCGTGTTTCACACTTGGGCTTGTTACATATTAATACTAATTCGATTAGCAACTGACTAACTAAACCCACAGAGGACAATTTAGGGTCATGTGACCGTTTTGTTGTAGTGTAAATATATTGCACTGGCTAATTTGGTTAGTTTCAGGAAGATGATGTAATTTGTATTGACAAATGTTTTTTAAACATATTTTCTATTAATTGCATTGTGTGTAATCGTCATAAAACTGCAAAAAAAAAAAAAGAAAAAAATGTAGTTTAAAAACCGACTTAGAATGAAAGTCTAAGGGCAGCTGTTCACCTCAGTCGGAAAAAAACAAAACATTTCAAGTACAGAATAACAAATGTAAGTGCAGCTGTTGCGCTCTGAATATAAAGGTGTTGGAAGAAGAAACGCCTGAATGTCTTTCAAAAGTTGATCTAATAAAGTTCCAGACAACTTTGACACAATTACAAAAAGTTTTGTTAATAAGAATAATAACAGTAATCATTTTAATAATCATATTTTTACTTAAGTTCTAAAGGTAACATTATGAATAAAAACCTCACATTGAAGCAGGATATTTATAAACTCGTGATACTTATCGAGTCGCAATACAAACCGAATCACATTTAGGTATCATGATGATCTCGTATCGTGTGATTCCCGTCCCTGATGTACTGCATATACTGTAATGTGCAGAAAGCTCAGGCTCACAGGGAAACTGCTGTAGAGAAAGAACGTCCCCGAAAACAACGAGTTACTACATTCGAATAAAACTAGACGGGAATTAATGAAACAAAGTCTGAAAAACAAAACCAATCGGTGTGATGAGCATTTCTTAAAATACAGTGTGTGTGTGTGTGTGTGCGCGGTTTTATAAGGAAACGAGCTGCTCAGTTTTACTGAACATCCTGCAGAACCACACACACACACACACACACACCTCCTGAGGAGTTTCTCACACCTGCAATCTAGAATCTTTTTTTTTTTTTTTGGTCTGAAACGTGCTCTTTAACATAACATGATGTTTTCTCCACTGGCCTAAAAAAAAGTTTAGAATTTAGATTTTTTTTTTTGTACATACTTTATAATAAAGTCATAAAATAAACAAAGTTTTACAAAATAAATAAACTTTATTTATGATTATAATAATTCCATGATTTCTGCTTGTTCAATTACAGCTGTGAATTTTTTTTGTTTGTTTTAACAGCAGATTCTAATCATTTGATCAGTTTTACCCTAGAAATGATTCTTTTCTAAGAGTTGGTTTAAATTTGAAGGTTAAGGTTTTCTTACACCTGTATAATACTAAATGAAATAAAAAATAAAAAAAATTCTACAAATTTATGTTGTTCAATATTTTGCTACAGTGGGAATTAAATTGCTATCTCCATTTTTCCGAGTGCAAATTAGATTTTATTGTAGATTTAAAATTGATCACAAGTTACATACACTATTTTAGCATGATACACCTTAAGTGCTAACTAAAATTTTAAGTGTCATTTTACTTTTAGTGTGCATTTTTACTTTTATGGTCACAATAAGCATTTTGCTGCACGTTGTACCACGTACGGTTGTAAAAAAAATTTTTTTTGGGTTGATTTCTATTTAAAAACGAACGACTTAAATGTTCGTAAATGTTTATCGACAGATTTTCAACAGCTGCCCTCGGAATTTCCATTACATGCCGGTTTTGCTTTAGTTTGTTTGTTTAGAAAACAGATGAACAATTAGACGACATTTCTCCACATAAATTCCGTTCCTTTAGAAAAGTCCATCCACCCCCGACCTCCCACGACACCTTCACACCATTTCCCAAGATAGAAGTCAATTATCAACACACACACACACACACACACACACACACACACACACACACACACACACACACACACACACACACACGCAGTGTTGAATGTTAGCTAAGCCTGGCCTGTCCTGTTTGAGTTTTTCCCTCAGCACTGGGACAGACGGACAGATGGACAGACAGACAGACGCTCTGCGCTCCCAGGCTCATGCAGTTACAGCAGAAGCGAGGCGTGAAAGTCAAACAAGCAGCGTGCAGAAAGCTCAGAGCGTCAGGAAAGCTCGTTGCATAGACATTCTTGCTACAAAGCTTCTTCGTTGACTTTTTTTTTTTTTTTTTTAATTAGGAGGGGAAAAAAAAGGAAAGAAAAAGAAAAGAAATCCCGAATACAGCTTTTCACCTTCTCCTCTCCCTGGAATGCCTTTTTTGAGTGAATGCACCAATAATTTATTTTTCTATTAATGAATACTAATTATGATATCTCATATAATTCTTCAGTTTCCATTAAGCCCTCCAGTCGGTCGATCGCACTGAGGCAGGACGCATCCACGGCGGCTCTGTGAGGGGACGAGGCGCGGGCTCGACCATAAAAACGGGCACGATTGTAATAAAAAAATAAATACAAATTTTATCTCATCCTAACAATTTAAGGGGCGTGTTCCCGGTGCACAGGAACACACACTTTTTAGGTACAGGGCGCTTACAGAGCTACGCATATGCAGTTATTGTGATGATTATTATTTTTATAATTATAATAATAAATATTATTATCATTATTATTATTACTATTACTACAAAGGTTGTTCAAGTCAAACTGGGACTTCTGATTGCGCAGAATAACAGAACATTTATAGTTTATAAATAATCCGCTGCTACACATAAACCGCCCTTTTCTTTAATAATAATAATAATATTTTTAAAAAGCCCTGATTTGATCACCAAAGGTCATTCGTTTTTGCAGGACAATACACAACCGCATACTGTCCACCAACACCACTTGCACATTACAGGACACGACTCGAACGTCCAGTACACGAGTGTTGCATATGCGTGACAAATCTCATACTGAAATAATCATTTGTTTTTATTTTATTTTGCTTTTTGTTGAGTTTTTTTTTTTTTGTAAATTTATTTACATCCTTGCTTTATGGTCAGAATAAAAACTTAAAATAAAACAAACAAAAAAGTAACAAAAACAAGAACAACACAAAATTTAAACAACTGCACCTTGCAGGCGGATTTACAGACAAAAGAATCTCAGTTCGTTGTTGTATAATGTCTGTCTGTCTTTTTTTTATTATTTTTTTTTTTTTCTCTTTTCCGACAGTAAAAGTCCACTCTGCTGGTGACCTGAAGTGAGGTTCTGGTTTCCTGGGCTCGCTTAGAAACCCAGTTCTGTCAGCTACATTCAAGTCCATGACACGCTCTATGAACTTTCTCTCTCTCCCTCACACACACACACACAGACTCATACACGTACACACTCGTACAGACCGATCGATCGCAGTAGCTAACTAAGCTGAGTGTGTTTGTGTGTATAAGTGTGTGTGTGTGTACACGAGCGATGTCGTGACACACACTCGCCGCACCCGAACGTAAGGTAAGTGCCTCACCGATAAGCGCATCCTCCTTTCATTTGAGTCTTGTGTTGTGTGAGGTATGAGAAGATTGTGTTTCAGGGTTATTTTTTTTCTTCTTTTTTTGTATTTTCAGTCTCTTTTGCATCATTTTTTTTCCTGCTTTTTTTTTTTTTTTTTCCAAAGTTGCGTTCATATAAAAGAAAAAAAGAAGAAAGAAAGGAACAAAACATTTTAAAAAAAAAATTCCTGTCATATCTTTTGCTGTAAATTCATCATCTGGAGAGAAGAACGGACACTCGGACAGAAAAACAGACAAACAGAGCTGCGAGTTGGCTTTTGCTTACTTACAAACTATTCATGAGGTGAAAAAGGAGGTGAAATTCTCATCTTGAGGTTGTTTTTTTTGTTTAGTTTTGTTGTTTTTTTTTTATATATATATATATATACACTGCACGCATGGTCAAAAAAGTGACTACGGCTGTTTTTTTTTCCCTTACATAGCAGATAAGCACCATAAAACTGACGAACAACGAACGAACGAACAAAAAAAAAAAAAAAGAACATTAAGATAAAAAAAAAAAAAAAAAACAAGACAAAAAACAAAACAACAAAAAAAAAACAAATAGCTCCATTTTCAAAAAAACTTTGTTCTGGAGTCCTGAACTTTTTTTGTTGCTGTTATTGTATATATATATATATATATATATATATATATATATATATATATATATATAAAGTTTGTTAGAATTTCTCATGTTCTTTTTTGTTTAGTTTTTTTTTTTTTTACTTTCAAATAAAATTCCACTTGAAAGGGTGAGCAGCTTCATCGCCCCGACAGTTACGCACGCCGCCCAGAAACCGATATCGTAACCCGAGGACGCCCTCGTCGTCATGGTGATTCGCGCCTGACGTGCGATTTGGTTTCTCTTGCTTTTTTCTCTTCCCGAATGAAAAACGGCGATGAAAGTGGGCGTGGGATATTTATATTTATATATATTTATTTATATATCCGGGATGCATTCGATCCGAGAAGAAAGACGAATCCTCCGTTCTGGATTTGCTTGGACATCTCTGAATCTCTCTTGTACTTCTCTCGTTGTTCATATTCACTTGGAGATGATGGTTTTGTGGGCGTAGCCAAGGCTCAAGGGGAGGAGGGGCTTATCCAAAGTACAAAGTACTGTGCGAGCAATATATATATATATATATTTATTTTTTTTTCGATTTGCTTGGAGTAGTAACATGGTGGCGGTCGATGTAATACTGATTCTGGTGGAGGCGTGTCTTCTCACGCATATATATGAATAAATTAAGGAAGAAAGAAAGGGATTGGTTATTTTCCAGAGAGTGTAAAATCCACTTGTAATGTCGTGGGTTTAAGATGAATCACGATCACGCCCACTTTCATTTACGCTGATTTTTTTTTTCTTTCTTAAGAAAATATTTATCGACCACGATGCGCTGATGCTGCTGTCGATGGAACGAGCCTTCAGGGTTTCGGCCTGGCGCCCGCGTCGTGGTGTCTTCATTTTTTAAAAATTTTTGTCTCCCTGCGAATCCGTGGTTGCTGCTTGATTTTTAGAGCGACAGCACTTGCTCTTTCCTTTTCTTCTTTACACACAAAAAAAAGAACAAAAAAGAAAATTCTTTCTCTTGCTTTTAATTTCCACTCAAGTCGGCGTCCATTTTTAATGGAATGGAAACGGAGACTTTCCCAAAAAATAAAAATAAAAATTCCAATGTGGTCGATTGGTCCCGCTTATTTATTTATTTATTTATTAATTATAAAAAGAAGTAAAAAAAAAAATTATATCAGGAAACTGTCCTCTGTTGTCCTCTCAGCCTGGCTTCGAGTGAAAAAGATGGGACTGAGGATGAGGATGAGGAATGGTCGGCCCTCCTGTCTACAGTGGTGCTCCGACGTGAGGGAGAGCCGAGTCAGTGTGTTCGTCTTAGACTCGGGGATTCCTTTGTGTTCCTGCTCAAGAATACACCAGTGTGTTTTTCACAATCTGTGTATGTATGTGTGTGTATGTGTGTGTATATGTGTGTGTGTGTGAGAGAGAGAGGAGGAGGAGGCTGTGAGGTAGCTGCTCTCTGTTCAGAGGTGAGGTAGAGCCTGTCAGCACAGAGGCAGTTGTGGAGCCACAGCCAGAGGTGTGCCCGAACTGAGGTACGAAAAAAAAAATCATAGTTAAACAACAATACCATGAAAGAGTCAGTCCATCATGTCGCTAGCCTGCCTGCCCTGTCTACACTCATCACTGTGTGCGTGTGTGTGTGTGTGTGTGTGTGTGTGTGTGTCACACCTAGAGCGACGTCTGTTCCCAGGGAGAAGGTGGAGACGGTTTTAGAGAAACAGCACTTTAGTGCATATAGTAATGAGGCTTTACAGGTTTCTGAGGTGTGTGTGTGTGTGTGTGTGTGTGTGTGGTCAGTCTGGGAGGAACATAATACTATTCAGGGCTTTTAATTAACCTGGTTAGGATACGAGCCTGAATTTATTCCCGGGTTTGTGAGCGAGGAACTCTTACTCTTAGACGCGAGTTACATAGACGACGGCTGCTATGGGAACAAAGCGAGCGTCGTCAGCTAGCTAGCAACATGGATGTTTATTTAGTTAATGTTTGTATAAAGTTTGTATTATGTTTTGCTTTGCTCTACAACACATCAGGAGCAGAGTGGATTGGATTGAGGGTATGGGGTACGTGGGTGGGATAACAAGGTGAGGATATTGAAGGGCAAGAGGTAAAACGGGTCGAGCTAGCAAAAAAAATAAAAAATAAATAAATGTAAACTTAACAATGATCCGGGTTATTTTGGACCGTTTTCACACAAGAATAGTTCCAGTCTGCATGTTGTATGACGTAGTATTACACATCATGGCATTACGATAGAGCGAATTAAAACTTATTGCGAGACGGATTTCACTTCTAATTGAAGCCCTTTTTGCTGGAAAAGGTCGTAAACAACCTCCGTCAATATTGCGCTGCGTAATTCAAACGGATCGCACGGATTTGGTGCTAAGCCGCCGCAGCGTTTGCTTTCAACCAGCACGAAGCTCAGAGTAAAGGCACGGAGTTCGCCACAACAGCCTCAGCGTCTAGTGTGACATGCGCCGGAAATACCACGTACACCGTTGCTTTCGAAACAATGTGGGCGAGTGAACTGAGTGTTGAGGTGCTAGCCCTGCACATTTACTGTACATCGCTCGCCAAAAACAGAGTTCACCGTCTCCACAATTCACTGTCGAGTCCTTTACCTGAGCTGCCTTTAAGTCCCACCTTCGCACTCCAGGATTGGCTCCTATTTCAGAGCTCTGGGGCGCTGACCAATCACAGACAAGGACACGTTCTTGTAAATTATGAAAGCAGAAAGTGGGATTTTTTTTTTTAATGTACGATGATCAGTCTCATTCTAGGCTGATCATTCAGTTCATGGTTCTTCACGCTCTACAGCTTTAGCACTAACTAAGTGCGATGGGAACGTCTGATCTACTCCATATCTACTAATATGCTAACTGCTAACTATTTAAAGTCGTTCAAAATGTTCGCTGCTAACGGGGCTCTCCCTTCCACGCTTTCTTGTTTTTTTATCTCGTCTCGACCCCATCGCTAGATCTGCTCACGAATTAAAGGCCCCACGAGGCTGCCCTCGTTCCCTTCATACAGAACACAGAGGAGCGGCGACGGCGCGATATTTCCCTGTGTGAAACGGGGTTAAGTGCTAATAGTGAAGGAACAAATCTGAAATAAAATGAAAAAAAAAAAAAAAAATATATATATATATATATATATATATATATATATATATATGTAAACGGTTAACATCTTGTATTCGGTTTATGGTAACGTTATAAAACAAGATGTTTTTTCTTCTTCTTCACATTTCAAGATGACGCTTTTCCGCAGCGTGTGAAGCATTTCTAGGCTCCTTGAACCTTACGCTTTAAACGTTTAAATATCATTAGCATTACAGAATAAGTGCACTGTGTACTCAAAAGTGCATCCTGTATGTCTAGTCCTTTAGAAAGGCTGGAACTGTGGTTTTATACTAGGCAAACTTTGCATAGTCTAATCCAAACATTTAATTTATTCCGCAGTGCGTCAATTTTCAATATTTTCCGGCGCAAATTAGTCAATTGTCTAATGTACAGCTATAACGCAGTTTCGCTATGTGTATCTGTTAAGTGTTCAAAATATATGTACCTCTAGATTGAAACTTGAAGTGGCCGTGGCCTAAACAACTTCTGAACGTATTTATTTGCTATTTATTTATTTATGAACCCTACCACTATGACCCCAGACCACTATTTATGAAAAAAAAAACAAAAAAAAAACCTGAGAGGTAGAAATGTCTGCAGTGTCAGCATGGTTTGTGAATTTCTCACCATCCCTCTAGTTCATATTTCGTCTCGACTAGAGTTCGCTACAATTGTGCGCTCACGTTTGTTTGAACTTAGTCAAAGAAAATGAATTTAGCTAGCTATTTGTCCTATATATTGGCACCCTGACCAAGCAGCTGGTAAGGATGAGTGAACGCTGTGTGTGTGTGTGTTCACTCCGGTTCTTCCTTCTCGCATTTGTTTAGAATGGGTTCATATTTGTTCGCACTCAGTTTCGTCCCTAGAACTACGAGGTGAGAGTTACAGTACGGATATGAATGTTTTGGCTCAGATAACCACTGACGCTACAAACCCAGGCAGAACCACAAACACACACACAAGTTGTGAGTCTGTGTTTGTTCTCTGAAGTGCTCTATATGCAGGCGAGTGTACTCTACTTTTAGAAAATTCCTTCTTCGAATTAAATCCAGCACCTGATTCAGTTGTGAACATTTTTCCTCCCAGCCAACACCCCGCCTCACTGCGATCAGCGGCATGAGGTCTGTTCGAGTCGCGCTACGACATCTCTACTACTACTACGCTGATCTGCTCCATGTGTCTGTGTGTGTACGAAAGAAAATAAAAAGAACGCCAGAGACACTGGTGGCCATTGTTAGCGCTACCATGGTGATTTTTTCGAAATAGCCTGACCGCTAGCTAACACCAATTAGCGCTGGAATAGCGCCTGGTTTTTGTATACACCCTGTGCAACAGAGCTGCTCTGAGTAGCTGGTGTGAGAGTAGTGTGTGTGTGTGCGTGTGTGTTGAAGTGTTTTGACTTGAGGTTAGATAGATGTACGTGTGTATGCAGTCCGCATGTGTGTATTTGTGTCCATAGCTGCTAAGGTTCAGGTTCAGGTAGTTCAGTCTAAGACGCAGCGAGGAGACAGAAGGGCCGCCTGTAAATCGGTTCGGCGGACGATAAAACGTAAAGAGCGAGAGGTTAAACGCTTGGTGAATAGCAAAATGTTGAATAAATAGGCGTTTCTGTGAAACGTCGCAGGAAAACACGATCCCCGGAGAAGGTCCTGCCTCTGCCATGATGCTGCTGGTGCGTTTGACGCGCGGGAAGTCGGACGAACTGGGACCGGGACCGTGGGACGGAGATGGTCGAGGGTGCAGTTTTTAAAGAAAAATTCTTAAATAAAGTCGACGTTTCTTCCTAGCGCTCACACGTCCTGGTCCTCGAAGACCTCGAGGAAGAGCGGAGGGAACAGCTCGGTGGGACACTCCACCTTCATGTGCAGGAAGCGGCTGGCGTGGCACGCGCCGATCATGCGCAGGTCCGTGACCTTCATCAGCAGCTTGGGCCAGAAGTGGGGAATGTTGTGCTTGCGATAATTGATGTAGTGCTCGAACGCCAGCAGGTACGTCTCCTGGCACTTCTCGATCTTCTCCATGCACGTCAAACCTGAGCGGTCTGGAAATGAAGAAAAGGGAAAGAGGACGGAAAATAAGTCGGGTGAACTGTTCGGATAAATGTCTCTCTCATGCCCTTGACCACGACAGCACAATCAAACTCCTTTGTTTTATGCTAATTCTAGTCAAATTTGTGTTATGACTCCCAATTTTTGGTCATGAAGGTGTCGCCATCGCACGTCACATCATTAAGCCCAAGTTACTTACAGCATATATATATATATGTTATATATGTGTGTGTCTATATATATATATATATATATATAGACACACACATACACAAATGCGCACACACACACACACACACACACACACACACACACACACACACACACACACACAAATACGCACACACACAAACACACACACGCACGCACAAATGCGCACACACACACACGCACAAATGCGCACACACACACACACAAATACGCACACACATACATATATATGCACACACGCACACACAAACACACACACACACACACACACACACAAATACGCACACACACACACACACGCACAAATGCGCACACACACACACACACGCACAAATGCGCACACACACACACACACGCGCACAAATGCGCACACACACACACGCACAAATGCGCACACACACACGCACAAATGCGCACACACACACACACAAATGCGCACACGCACACACATACATATATATGCACACACGCACACGCACAGACACACACAAACACACACACAAACACACAAATACACACGCGCACACAAATACACACGCGCACACAAATACATACGCGCACACAAATACATACGCGCACACAAATACATACGCGCACACAAATACATACGCGCACACACACACACACACACACACACACACACACACACACACACACACACACACACACACACACACAAGTAAAACAACCAACACAACAATACAGATGAGCTGATGCTGCTATCAAAGCCTCCTGGTCTTCAGTAACACCTCAGCAGTGCCAGATGCCGATCACTTCTATGCCACGCCCCCTTGCTGCAGTAACTCATTGCAAGTTTTTGTAATATAATGTGACTTTCCCACGCGTCTGTGCCCAGCCTCCTCGATGCACTTCCTGATTCCTGATTCCTTATATAGTAAAACGTCTTATAGCTTGTGTCTGCTGGAACCCTTTTGTTTAACCGGAAAAAATGCAAATGTCTTTCCCATCAGCTGTCTGTCCGTCTGAGTGTCTCTCCATGACTCACATGTAAATGACTTTTGTACTTTGGATGTAAGAGATGTCAGCATCTGGCACCAAACGCTTAAATATTCCCTCTTTGCAGGTGATAAACAGAGCACTTCAGACACATCATGCACATTAAATCTAACACTTGTGCGTCCAAGTGCTGAGTGCATAAATACACACACTTTTCCCGAAGTTGGATGTTTCTATATTGTAAGTGTTTTTATGATAATCTACCTATGGAACAAGTTCAAGTATCTCATATTACAAAAAAAAAATTCTAATTTGTACTACTAAAAATACAGTGGAACCTTGGATTACAAGCATAATTTGTTCCGGAAGTGGGCTCCTGTTCCAAAACATTCGTAAACCAAATCATCCTTTCCCATAAGAAATAGTGAAAACTCAAATTATTCGTTCCACAGCCCCAAAAAAATAAATACATAAAAATAATTAATACAATCTATAAAATGAATTAATGAAAATTAAATGAAATGTGTGTGTGTGTGTGTGTGTGTGTGTGTGTGTGGAATTCCCTTTAAAACGGAAACACCGTTTTAACATGAAAAAAAGAAATCTCTCTGAGACTGGCATATTAACAGACTCACTTTTTAAGTTTCACTACAAACGCATAAACACAGCGGAAACACCGTTTTAACAGGGAAAAAATAAATCTCTCTGACCTGGCGTGAGCCTGTATATAATCTCATCTATAACTTAGTTTCTTGTAATATTTCAATAGAAAATGCTACATCATTTTGATTATATTTAAGAAAAAGTTAGTTGCTAAATAATTTTTTTTGCAATGTATAATAAATTTATACATACTTTTTTTTTAATATATATAAAATTTTGCCTTTCAAATAAGGGGTGAATTAAAATATATATTCTTAAGGGTTTAAATGTACAATAACTAAGTATTAACACGTTTTTTTCTTACGATGTGAAGTATTATTAAACTTTTTCACTGATATGATTGTTCCTCTCGAAATACGACAAACTTAATCTCTAAACACTTTGACGTCAGTGTCAAAATCCCGTATTCTTTCTCCTGTATGTAAATCTCAGGGCATGTGATTTATTCATGGGCTAAACACCAATCCTACCCTAAACTGTGCGTGTCGTACCTGAGCTCATGAGCAGCACGGCCTGCAGCAGCGCCACCTCCGTGTCGTCCAGGTTGAACTGCGCGAGGCTCACGCCCAGGTCGAAGATGGCGTCGGAGACCACCCCCAGACCGCCGTTCTTCAGCTGCTCCCTTTTCACGGCCATCTCTCCGCTCAGCGTCAGGGTGTCGCTCTCGGGGTCGTACCTCACGGCCGCTCGCAGAGACATGATCTCCATACAGCAGCCCTTCAGCAGGATGATCTGATCCTCACAAGGCAGCTACACACACACAAAAATACATCAACATTAATTACAGCAGAACTGAACAATAAACAGGACAAACCCAAGAAATAAGACGCTTTATTATCAGCACTCGGTGTTCGGTTGTGCTTCAGGGTCTAGAGCGTCACACACTCCTGAGGACCATCGGCTTCCTGTGCACACACACACACACACGCGCACACACGCACGCACACACTTCTGCTTTTCTTTTCACATCATCGGGCAAGCCTTGGGGAATTGCCGGCCAAGAGTGTAAATAATAGATTGTGTTTACCGGCATAGATGTGAGTCAAAATAACTTCCACACGAGAACGTCTACGTCTGGCTTTCATTATACACCGCGCAAAAAAATTTAATCTTTGTAATTTCAAGAGAAAATATCTGCACTCTACTTGCATTTATAGTAATTTCTTAAATAACACTACAACAAACCAAATATAAGCTTATTAACCTTATCTCTAGGGAATTTTACAACATTTTTAAACAAATAACTCTCTCGCTCTGTTGCCAGATAACTTTTTTTTTTAAAAGACGTTTTAGTTTTAGAGTTTCTTTCTTGAAAAAAGCCAAACTGTCTGCCAACAGAGCGACACATTACATTCCTGCTTAATTTTTTTTTAGCAAACTCTGACTGGAAATACGCTTTAATAATCTCATATTTGGTTTGTTTTAGTGTTATTTCAAGGACGTGTAGATAACTTCGCCGAGATTCGAGAATAATTCACTTGCTCAGATGTCATGTTTTGCAGTGCACTTCCTGTTATTTCAGCTGTGTGAGCTCTGCCTTGTACAGTGTTGGAGTCACCGAGTTCAAATCACTTCTTTATTCATGGCTGATTGTTATTCGTCCACTTACACACGAGTACCAAGTATATACAGTACATGTCTTTCTTTTTTTCTCTACAATCAACAAAGGCTGCCAAATGAAACGAGATAATTCAGCTACACAGAGCGCTACTGCTATTTTTGCGTGTGTTTTTGACGATCAATAGATTTATATTGCACTTCTGGATTTCTCCAACAGATCCATAACTTAACATAAACGAGTGGTTTCATTTTAACGTCATAAAGTAAACCGTACAGGACGTACAGTACACACCGTACGGTAAGAAAAAAACGGGTTCATTTTGTATGAAATACGAGACGTGGAAGATCTGAGAGACAGTGAGGGTCGTCTCCTTTTACTCCCCGCCGAGACGCTGAGCAGAGACACGGCGGCTTGATCGTCCCCCTGACCGCAGCGCGTGAAGGAGTGTGTACATTCAGCGTGCAGACAATAACAATGTCCTTCCCATACGTGCCTCTGTGTAGTCTACACTACAGGAATGTACACACTCGGTGTTTAAGGTGCGCGGGTCGTAGGCTAAATATGGACACAGCACAGCTCATAGCGAAGACCGATGTAGCGCTGCGGAGAGACGTACTCTTGTCCTTCAGCACTTTAGATGCGCATCTCCGAAACCGAGCACTGTGCTTCATTACACACCTCTGAAAACATGGGCAGTTTCTTGGCGAAGTCGACGACGCGTGTGATGGCTGGCGTGATGATCTTGGTAAACTCGCTAAAAGCCTCCAGGTCGACTTTGTCCCCGTCTGACGTGGGGGCTACAGGAGACTGGCCGATGTCTTCAGGCTGGTAGAACACACACGGAGCAATTAGAAACCAACATTTAGCAGAAACCAACATCAACGTTGCAAACAATATACTGTACAGTGGAACCTTGGATTACGAGCATAATTCGTTCCAGAAGCGGGCTCGTATTCCAAAACACTCATAAAACCAAATCATCATTTCCCATAAGAAATAATGAAAACTCAAATAATTCGTTCCACGGCCCAAAAAAATAAATACAGAAAAATAATTAATACAATATATAATGTAAAAATAAAACAAATTAACCTGCACTAAACCTTTTAAAAAAAGTTAAAATAAATCCCAACTGATAAGTGTTTCCGTTTGTGCGCACAGGCGCCGTGTATTTGTGTGTGCATGTGTGTGTGTGTGTGTGTGTGTGGAATTAGCCCCTTCCCTCCCCTCGTCTTACACAGTAAAACTCCTCCTCCCTTCCCCTACCTCGCTTTTTAAGTTTCACAACAAACAAACACACAACGGAAACACTGTTTTAACGGGGAAAAATAAGAAATCTCTCTAATGACACTCGCGTGAGCGTAGACTATTGGAATCACTGCTGTAAAGTAAAAAAACTAAACAAAACAAATGAACCAGCACCTTACCTTTGAAAAGAATCGCGACAGAGCAGAGTTTCTGTGTAAAGCAGAGTGTGTGTGTTTGTGTGAAGCCGGGGAGGGGGGTGTAAAGGCGAGAGAGTGTGTGTGTGTCGGTGTCAAAAAACTTGGCACTCGTAAACCAAGACATGCTCGTTTTTCAAGTCAAAATTTATTAAAAATCTTTGCTCGTCTTGCGGAACACTCGTGAGTAAACCGAGTTACTCGCAATCCGAGGTTCCACTGTACTTATATACACATTATACGGTTTAATCCATTTCCCCGTCACACCAAGCCACGTTCCCACTACGTCACCAAAAAATTGGGTGAACGCAGTAAAAATTTGTATAAACTTCTCAGCTCCCTGCACTCCTGATTTAACTAATTAACAGCGTTTTCTTAATTGAAGTGGGTGTGGTTGAGGAGGGAAAAACGTTGCAGAGTTATGGTTAAGAACAGTGTTGGGTATAAAGTGTTAAAGTAACGGCAGTCACTCCCAATCCATTAGTGTGTGTGTGAGAAAGTCGTCCTACAAGCCCCACCCCGGATAACCCTGTTATTCCTGCTGTTATACCCTGATCTCACCTATGCGGTTTGACTATGTGAGGACCGATGCGCGGAAAGATGGAAACCTAATCACAGCGCAGAAACTTACGGCCACCGCGCGAAACCGCGTAGGTGAGATAGGGGTATTAGTAGTTAACAGATTATGGGCCAAACTTCACTGAGTGATGATGGTAGAATAATTATAAAGGTCTTGACTAAAACAACATGCATGAGGAAGCACAAAGGAGTTTTCATTTTCTGCAATGGGAAAGTACTTGAACTAGTTACTTTTATCAGAATGTAACGCAGTAATGTAACGGATTACTTTTTGAAGACAGTAATTTTGTAATGTAATTAGTTACTTTAAAAAGTAACGGCCCCCAACGACTGTTGAAGATGACAGTATATTCCTATTAGCTTCCTCTGGTGCTCATCAGGTTTATGGCGCGAATGTAGCAGGTTCTCAGCACATCAATGTCAGAGAATTTAGTATAAATATCCTCACACCATCACTTCATGATAAAAAGCAACATCATACCGACCTGACCGGACGCCATGACAACACAGCAGTTGAGAACCTGACAGCGACGCAGCTAAGTAGTATGAACTTTAGAAATGAAAACATTTTGACCCTGTTGCGTTCTTGGATATTTTTAGGATGCAGTGGGAACGTCATGCTCCTTGTCAGAGTGTGAGGGGGAATTAGTTATATTTACAGACTGACACAGACCATACAAGGTTCTCAAAATCTATATATTACATCATGTGTAAGAATGTACACTACTGTATTTTGCCTAAAGTATTCGCTCATCTGCCTTCAAATGCATATGAACTTGAGTAACATCCAGTTCTTAATCCACAGGGTGTAATATGATGTTGGCCTCGCCCCCTCTGCATCTATAACAGCTTCAACTCTTCTGTAAAGGCTTTCCACAAGGCTTAGGAGTGTGTTCATGGGAATTTTTGACCGTTCTTCCAGAAGTACGTTTATGAGGCCAGACAAGTAGGCGTGGCTCACAGTCTCCACTCTAATTCATCACAAAGGTGATCAGGTTGAGGTCAGGACTCTGTCCAGGCCGGTCAAGTTCTTCCACACCAAACTCTCTCATCCATGTGTTTTTGGTCCTTGCTTTGTGCACTGGTGCGCAGTCATGTTGGAACTGGTGTGGGGTTGTTTTACAGGAGTTGGGCTCCGCCCCTTTGTTCCAGTCAGAGGAGATCTTAATGCTTCTGCTTACCAATACATTTGAACAATTTCATGCTCCCAACATTGTGGGACCAGTTTGAGGACGGCCTCTTCCTGTTCCAACATGACTGCGCACCTGTGCACAAAGCAACATCCATAAAGACAAGGATGAGAGAGTTTGGTGTAGAAGAACTTGACTGGCCTGGACAGACTGGAGTCGTGGCCTCAACCTGATAGAACCTGTTCCAACATGTCACAGTCATGTTGGAACAGGAATGGGCCGTCCTCAAACTGTTCCCACAAAAATTCCCCACACACACACTTCTAGACCGTGTGGAAAGCCTTCCAAGAGAAGTTAAAGCTGTTATAGCTGCAAAGGGGGCGGGGCCAACATCATATTAAACTCTATGGATTAAGAGTTGGAGGTTACTCAAGTTCATATGTATGTGAAAGCGGATGAGCGAATACTTTTGGCAGTATAGTGTATGTTAAAATGAAGAGAAAGAAATTAAATAAAGTCACTATAGCAAACACAATGTGATGAAATAACTGAACAGAGACGAGGCTGATCCTGTGTACACACCCGTCTTTTGCACGATGCATGAATATTAATCAGGATGCAAATGAAACGATCATGTGACAAGATGTCAGAAACCCAAACAAGTGAAGATCTTTCTTGCCAGATTCCGTAAAAAGCTTGCGTCCTTTAAAAAAAAAAAAAAAAAAAATGTATTGATTTTTTATTTTGCAAGGCTCTGTGTCCGCCATGATGGTTGTTTTAAAGAAAATTATAACAAGGTCTCAGGTCTCACATGATCTCAATGCCATTAATGGAATTGATGTTGGGCCTGATGAGCAAAATAAAAGTACAGACTGCACAGAACAATTTTGAAAAATGATGTTTTTTAGACAGATGTAAAAGGCCAAGACAATATCGGTATCACTCGTCATTTTTATGAATGTTCTTCTTATTTTTTTGTGCACTTGTATAATCTCAATCAATCGTTAATGTTGCGCAAGTTCGCTCCTAATATTTACTGCAACTCTAAACACTCGTCACCTCACCGGCTGCTTTTTAATTTTTTTTTTCTTTTGAATTAACATCAATTTAAAAAGACAAAGAAGACTGTAAAGCTCTGTAGTATAAAACTTTTGACACTGGAGACTCCTTCCACAATATTCCATACATCTAGGTTCAAGAGTTTTATTCTGCCTTCCTTTTTTGCAAATTGTGTGATAAAACGAGCAACACACACACACACACACACACACACACACACACACACACACACACACACACACACACACATTATGTGCTCTTACAGGAACCTCCTACCGACATCATCTCAGCTTCATCACATCATTAGAGAACTGATTATTTTTCTATAACCATATATACACCGTTCGCTTCAAAAAGCGGCCAAGATTTCCCGTCTGTAGATTTAAACAGAGATCGACCTCGCGATCAGGTACGCTGTTCTATTCATCATGATAAGAGTAACAATTCTACATTCTATGGTACGTAACGCACAGTATTGTATACTATATAGTAGGGAAAGGTGTGTCGCTGGGGCTCGCGGGATTGTTCAGCTCCTTCCTGTGGACCGCGGTTACAAGTGATTGATAGCTGGTTTCTGAGCACACAATAGCTGCTTGTGTTCAGCTTCAGGAAGGACGAGGAGTCAGAGCGCGAGTGCAAGTGGCCGTGGAAAATCAGCAGCGTGGTCACTCGGCCGTATCGGGGACGCGACGCTCGCCGTCTCAGAGCTCGTCCGCGCAATCATTACGGTTATTACACACATCCTTAAACTTTCTGTGAACGGTAAACACGACGAGACGGATGGGACGTGACGGGACGGGACGCCGTTCGGGCTGTGTGTACGGACAGGAAGACGGATCATCAGGGATCGGGAAGGAGACACAAAGACACAACACACGCATGGCTTTAATCAGCCTCCGGATCTGCAATGGGACGAGAGCCAACACTGCAGTGGCCTCTCTGACGTCCCACAATCCACTGCAGCTGTGGTGTGCTTTGAGCATCGTTAAACACACGCAGTACACAGATTAAGATTAGAGGTGCTATTTGGAAAAACAATTTATACATAAAGCCTTAAAAACAAAATTTTTTATCATTTTCACATACCCACACACACACACTTATAACGGGCAGGGATTTAAACAAGATAGTTCGGTTTGTCTCCTGATGTGACCTCATATACGACAAACTCCTCCCCCAGCACGCAGCTCCGCTCTACTGTTCTCTTGAGGGGCGTGGCTCAGCAGAAGCACATTTACATAGACACAGAAATGGAGTGAAAGGAGGAGTGAAAAAGTGTAAAAATAAATAAATAATAATAATTTAAAAAAACTAAGACGTTAAGTTACAGCTTTATCTGATGTTTACACTGGAGACAAACATTAAATAAATATCTGCTTACAGAAACCATCACCATATCAATAAATACTCATCCATTTTTAAATGGAAAGGTTTTTATCAATAATTAAAAATAATGTAAAATTACAAAACAAGTGTAATATAATTTAATATAAAGGAGCTTTGTTACAGTCTGAGCTGCTGTTGTAGAGAACTAATCAACACCTTCTGTCCAGCTGTTCCTGATTTCTCAAGTGGAAATGTTTTTTTTATGGTTCTGTAAGGTCACTGGCATGAACCGAATGAAAGTTTACAGCATGTTTTACAGCTGCTCTTAAATTCAGTTGCCGGTCCTGCATGTTTTGATTTTTTTAAAAATTCTTTCTTTTTTTTTTTTAAATGTGTGAATATGACGGAGGTGAAGGCGCTCACCGCCGGGTGTGCAATTCTGAGAAACATTTGCAAAGCACTTCCTTAATCGAAGTCCAGATTGTGTTTGGATTGGCTGGAGAGTGTGTGTGTCCATGAGTGAGTTTTGGTAAGCTTTTATAAGAGAGAGAGAGCGAGAGAGAGTGTGTGCACAGTTTAGTAGTGAAAAAGTGGAATGATTGACCACATGGTCTCTCTCTCTCTCCCTCACACACACACACACACACACACACACACACACACACACACACACACACACAGAGATAAAGAGAATCCTTTAGTAGTTTTATTATTTAGCATTTCCCTTTTGTGAATGAGAAACAGGAAGAGGATGTGGATATTAGAAACAGTGAGGAGAGAGAAAGAGAGAATAAAGAACAGAACAGAGACGCAGACAGACTGACAGGGAGACAGACAAACATTAATGTTAAACAGAGAGAGTCTGACTGATGTGAGCTCAAAAAAGGTGTTGTGTGAATGCTGAACATACAGACAGACAGACACAAAGACAATGAAAGCTGAAGACAGTCAGTCAGTGGGGTTGTGACCTGTTTTCCTGATATCGTATTTGTGGGATGTAATGACAAAGACAAACAGACAGACAGAGAATTTCATCAGCTGTCTCAAGAGACTGAGACACAGACAGATTCTGATTAAACACAGAGGATCACGATTTATAATATAACAAAGGAAGGCAGACTAAAACCCTTAAACCCAAAGACCAGCAAACCCTGAAACACACACACACACACGCACTTCAGTCTGGTCTTTTGATATCTAATCAGATCAGACACAGAGTCGAAACTCACAAGCATCGTCCCAGACTCCTCCTCCTCCTGAGCGCAAACTGGGCTGTGGTTCAGGGCAACACGAAGGAAGTGTGTGTGTGTGAATGCACCTTCACATCTTCACTCTTCAACATACAACATACACTAAATCACCATCTAATCTAATCTACACCAATCCCGAACTAATCCAATCCAACCCAAACCAATCCAAATAAAATCCAATCTAATCTAAACAAATCCTGATCTTATTCAATCTAAATAACTCATAATACCATCCAATCTAAACAAATCCAATCTAAATCAATACACTAATCACCTCCTAATCTAATCTAATCCAATGTAATCTACACCAATCCTGATCTGACCCAAACCAAACCAACCCTAATGTAATCCAATCTAAATCAATACACTAATCACCTCCTAATCTAATCTAATCCAATGTAATCTACACCAATCCTGATCTGACCCAAACCAAACCAACCCTAATGTAATCCAATCTAAATCAATACACTAATCGCCTCCTAATCTAATCTAATCCAATGTAATCTACACCAAGCCTGATCTGACCCAAACCAAACCAACCCTAATGTAATCCAATCTAAATCAATACACTAATCGCCTCCTAATCTAATCCAATCCAACATAATCCGATCTAAACAAATCCAATCTAAACCAATACACTACTCACCTCATAATCGAATCCAATCTACTCACTCACTTACTCATCGTCTATACTGCCAATCCATTGCAGGGCACACACACACACACACACATTCATTCACTACACTACAGGCAATTTGGGAACACCAATTAGCCTAATCCGCATGTCTTTGGTCTGTGGGAGGAAACCGGAGGAGCCGGAGGAAACCCACCAAGCACAGGGAGGAACATGCAAACTCCATGCACACAGAGACGGGATTCGAACCCGGACCCTGGAGGTGCAAAGCAACAGTGCTAACCAGTCCACCACCGTGCCACCTGAATCTAATCTAAACCAATTCTGATCTTATTCAATCTAAACAATCGTAATATAATTAAATCTAAATAAATCACAATATAATTTAATCAAAAACAATACACTAATCATCTCCCAATCTAAACCAATCCTAATCTAATCCAATATAAACTAATTCTAACATAATCCAATCAAAACAAATCACAATATAATTTAATCAAAAACAATACATTAATCACCTCCTAATCTAATCTAAACCGATCCCACTCTTACCTAATCGTACCCGACCCAGTCCTAACACTAGCTATTGCA
The DNA here is from genome assembly GCA_030347435.1 of Clarias fuscus. Taxonomy (NCBI): domain Eukaryota; kingdom Metazoa; phylum Chordata; class Actinopteri; order Siluriformes; family Clariidae; genus Clarias; species Clarias fuscus. The sequence continues at coordinate 3,496,191 of CM059220.1, read as the reverse complement.
AAAGTTTATACAGCTATGAGATTTATATACTTTAATTCATTAATTTATGTAATGACTTCGCTTATTGAATGAATGTGTTCTGTGTTTAATTTTATTCCTTATTCATTGTTGCCGTTTGTCTTTATTGCTTGTTATATTAATGTGCTTTGGCCGTAAAAATAATAATAAAAAAAAATGTCACAGCAATAAAACACCCTTTGAACTTGAACTATATGAACGAGTGAACGAGTGAGCGAGAGAGAGAGATCAGTCAGTCAGAGCGAGGTGAGTACTCGGCTGTTTTATTGCTTATGTATCTGAGCGCTATAAACGTATATATGAGGGGAGAGTGGGAGGATGAGAGAGAGAGCGCGAGAGAGAGAGAGATCAGTCAGTCAGAGTGGTGTGTGTCCACGCTGTAAACATGCAGATGAAGGTTGCAGCAGTTTAGGAGCGATTTTATACGGAGGAAAACGGCTTCCTCATACCCTCACGTTTTCTCTTTCCTCAGACTGAGAGCGCTCACACTGGGTTTAAAATCCTAAGGAGGTGTGTGTGAGTGACTGTGTGTACGAGTGTGAGCAGCAGGGTGTCTACACCGTGTCGATGTGAAGAAGAAATGGATCTATGACTAATTAGGGATGTGAACCAGCAGTCACCTCCAGACACGGTGTTATCGTGATACCTCGGTGCCGATTCGATCGATATTGCGATCACCAATCGAGTTCACCTTTCCCCCCCCAATTTTAAGACCTCGATAACTTAAAAGTTTTATACCTTAGCTTTATTCAACAGCTTCACAACTGAACCGAACATGAGGAACTAAATGTAGCCCGTGCTTTATAAGATTAGTTTTCTCGCTTATAAATCAAGAGCTGTATTTAAACAACACAAATACAAAGAGTTTAACGTTTATCTTCTAATAAATCTTAACAAAAAGCTACATTGTTACTGATTAGCATGCATCTCCGTCATCCACCGTAATTATTATTTCCGAACAAAACTCACTCCTACCACACGGGATGAAACTGTGTGGATAGTTCAGAGTGCGCCCCCTATAGGATTATAAAGAAACCTCCCTGGACGCCTCCAAAAGTCTTGAACGTGTGCTGATCGGTTGTGAGCATGTGAGCGTGCGCGGCTACTCATGCGAGTGTTTCGAGCCTGTTTTTAGACCGGTGTGAGTGTGTGTAATGAGTGGGATTGAGACTAATCTGCTCGGTTTGGAGAAAATAGCCGATAGCAGGCTTTTAAACGCCCGCAACTTTTGAAAATGTTGCACTCGGCACAGAATCGATTACGTCCGATGTGACCGATGATGCGTTCGAAGTCTGATCGAACTGAAAACCTGTCGATTTCCGGTCACTGGTTAATCGACCCGTGCGTCTCTAGTATAAAAGTAATAAATCATTTACAAACTGATTTTGGAGTCAGTGTGGAGAATCTCGATGAAATATTTACCTCCCGTCTCTACAGCGAACACACCAATCTCATTTAGCATCAGACAGAAACAGACAGAAACTGAAATCCTCAATCTCTCCTCCATCCCTTCTTCCCTACAGAGATGAAGTGTTTCCAGTTTTCTCTTTGCACATCTGTCGTTCAAGCTGCTTCTCTAAATCCTCCTGACTTTTACTCGCCGCCTGCTCGGAGACACACAGTGTCTCACAGTGTCAGCGCAAGTCAAGCAAAAGTGGAGCAGAGGGGCATAATGAGCAACACACACACAGAGCGCTGACAGGAATAATGGAAAATATGACAGACAAATCTATTTGTACACACATCACATTCCAACACTGATGCACAAATACAATAAACAATCAGCGGATTTATTCTTGTTGTGGAATTCATGTTGTGGAATTCAGTTGTGAAGTTGTTGTGCTGTAGAACACACAGAACACAGGAGGTCTATTTATGTCTATTATATCTATTTATACTCTGTTATATCCAGTGAGAGAGCGAGAGAGAGTGTGTCCCCTGTGTCAGGAGTTCACTCTTGGACTATGTACAGTATATTTATTAATCTCTGCTTAAGCTACCGCTATCTAGCTTCTGCTTAACCATGTTTGACCTTCTGTGTGTATAAACATATAAACAGATTGGATCATAAAAATACTAAGAGAACCCATCAGGTCAAAGAAATGGACACAACTAAAGCGAATAGATGATGTTGTTGTTCGGCTGTTCTTTTTGAGTTGTCGCCACAGCGGACCATCCGATCTGAACAACAACATGGCACGGGTTTTGCACCGGATGCCCTTCCTGATGCAACCCTCCCATTTTTCTGGGCCGGGCACCGACACTGCATCCAAGAAGCAATTCATCTCTTATAGAAACATACGAAGTGTTTAACTGCAGAACGAGATGAATCCATTCTGGTGAGTTTTTGTAAAAAGTGGTTACGGAATACTTAGTGCATGGCTTCTTTCAGTCACATGGATTGAGTCACAAGTTATAGTGTTTTTTTCCCCTGTTAAATTTGTGTATTATTTCGCAAAAACACTGAACAACGAGTAAATCATCCTGCAGTTATGTTTGTGGAAATTTAAGTATGAAATTTATCAACAATATGTTACAGTTTAATAAATTATGTAGCAAATTCATGCTTTGATTTTTTGTGTGTAATTTTTTGTGTGTGTGTGAGTGTGAAACAGAAAGAATTGGTAGCAAATTAGCAAAAAATAAAAATAAAAATAAAAATTGTTGCACATAAAACCTTTTTAAAGGTGGTTTAAGATCATGATACACATTGTTAACAATAAACAAACTTAAATTTACAGCTTCATTCGCCTCCTGCTCTACCAGGTTTAGTTTCACTTCAGTACATGATGACAGCACATTATAATAGAAGTCCATGACTACTGGGGAAACGGCAATGACAGTAAGACACTGTGAACCTTAGTTCATTCACTGTAGCTGCTGTTTTGTTTAACTGGAAGTTTCATGTCATCAAACGTGACAGAAACAAGCTATGTAATTGTATATTATATTTTGCTATGAAATGCATGTTATTGTCATTGTTTTCAAAAAGAAGAATTTATCACATTTTGCAAAAAAAAATTTTTTTTTTTTTGTTAATTTGTATGACTAAGGAAAATAATTTACCAGATGAATGAAAGTCTGAAAACGGTGTTTTATCTCATTTTGCCATAAAATCCCATATATCCTTCTTTTTATTTATCCAGCAGATGCTCAAAGTAAACACTAAGAACCTTATTGAGGAACAACATCTTACCAGGAACTTGCGTTTCTGTTTCCAGTGTGAGCCCTGGGCGTTAGTGTGGCGGTGAGCCTCGGTCACGATGCGGATCAGCTCCCACTCCGTAACCGTCGGCTCGGGCCGGTTCTGCAGGGTCTTCACCATCTCCTCTTTCTTCCTTTTCTCCCGGTTCTCCTCGATGAGACGCCGCTTGGCCACTCGCTTCGCCTCGTCCAGGACCACTACACAGAGAGGTAGGACACGCGTCAGTGTGATCGAGCCTGGTACTCAAATAAAAACTTGACTTCAGCAGTATTAGTTTACTGCTGATGCTGAATGCTGAGTGGTTTCCAGGGGGAAATGAGGTTGCTGCTGAGGTTGGTACAAGAACAACTGATTTGTAACTTCTCTGTTTAGGCACTTTGCAGCCTGTCGCAGTAAAACATTTGTTCCCATTTCTTTCCTTTTAATCTACATGATTTCATTTAATACAAAGTAATAAAAAGTGGCTCAAGACTTTTGTTTAGTACTGTACATAAAACGAAAAGACACTTAAAGATAATAAAATACAGTATAAACTGCCTTCATAAAACTACACACGTGGACAAAATTGTTGGTACCCTTCGGTCAATGAAAGAAAAACTCATAATGGTCACAGAAATACCTTTAATCTGACAAAAGTAATAAAAAGTAAAAAAATTCTATGAATGTTAACCAATGAAAGTCAGACATTGCTTTTCAACCATGCTTCAACAGAATTATTTAAAAAAATAAACTCATGGAACAGGCCTGGACAAAAATGATGGTACCCCTAGAAAATACTGAAAATAATGTGACCAAAGGGACATGTTAATTCAAGGTGTGTCCACTCATTAGCATCACAGGTGTCTACAATCTTATAATCAGTCAGTGGGCCTATATATAGGGCTCCAGGTAGTCACTGTGTTGTTTGGTGACATGGTATGTACCACACTCAACATGGACCAGAGGAAGCGAAGGAAAGAGTTGTCTCAGGAGATTCGAAAGAAAACTATAGACAAGCATGTTAAAGGTAAAGGCTATAAGACCATTTCCAAGCAGCTAGATGTTCCTGTGACTACAGTTGCACATATTATTCAGAAATTTAAGATCCATGGGACTGTAGCCAACCTCCCTGGACGTGGCCGCAGGAGGAAAATTGATGACAAATCAAAGAGACGGATAATCCGAATGGTAACAAAAGAGCCCAGAAAGACTTCTAAAGAGATCCAAGGTGAACTTCACGCTCAAGGAACATCAGTGTCAGATCGCTCCATCCGTGGTTGTTTGAGCCAAAGTGGACTACATGGGAGACGACCAAGGAGGACACCATTGTTGAAAACAAATCATAAAAAAGTCAGACTGGAATATGCCAAACTACATGTTGACATCTCAAGACTATCAAGGGATTCTAGAGAGAAATGTGCTGGCCAGTGTCAGAAAGCTGGGTCTCAGTCGCAGGTCATGGGTCTTGCAACAGGACAATGAGCCAAAACACACAGCTAAAAACACCCAAGAATGGCTAAGAGGAAAACATTGCACTATTCTAAAGTGGCCTTCTATGAGCCCTGACCTCAATCCTATTGAGCATCTTTGGAAGGAGCTGAAACATGCTGTCTGGAAAAGGCACCCTTCAAACCGGAAACAACTAGAGCAGCTTGCTCATGAGGAGTGGGCCAAAATACCTGCAGAGAGGTGCAGAAGTCTCATTGACAGTTACAGGAATCGTTTGATTGCAGTGATTGCCTTAAAAGGTTGTGCAACAAACTATTAAGTTAGGGGTACCATCATTTTTGTCCAGGCCTGTTCCATGAGTTCATTTTTTTTATAATTCCGTTGAAGCATGGTTGAAAAGCAATGTCTGACTTTCATTGGTTAACATTCATAGAATTCTTATTTATTATTACTTTTGTCAGATTAAAGTTATTTCTGTGACCATTGTGAGTTTTTCTTTCATTGACCGAAGGGTACCAACAATTTTGTCCACGTGTGTAAGTGGACACATGGCACAAAAATACAGGGGGTTATTATATACGGTCATATACGAAGAAAAAATGCGTATTAAAGTGAGATTTCAATCTGCTCAAGCATCAGTCTAGCTGTGTTACCCTACAAGTTATTCTTGTGTTTTAATGGAAAACGTTAGAGAGTTATTTGATTAATTAATTTAATTGTTCTACCTGAAGTATAAGGACTAATCACATTGCTGATGTACTGCAGAGCCAGACCGTGTAGAGACTTAATTGTTTTAAAATCGATTCCATTCTTAACCGGAAGCCAGTATAGAAATGCCACGACTGATGAAATTCTTTCTGTTAATTAGGCACAAGCAAGAAGTCCAGCAGCTGCATATTGGGCAAGCTGCAGAGAGGAAAGTGAAGATGGAAAAACGTTCACATAAAGGGAAATTCAATAATCAAAGCATGATGTAATATAAGCATGTAAAACTATCCCAAGTCCTTAAACTTTTAACCTGATTTTAACCTGGCAATGTGTATCAGCTGATAAAAGGTACTCTTTCAAACAGTTTGTTTGTTTGTTAATTTTGTGAGAGGAGTTTTTGGGCAGTGGGACACTGTAGGTCAGGGAAAATGATTCTTCAAGCGGTCACTGATAATTTTAACACTCTCAGAAGGACTAACTATGACTGCTTTGGACTCATTCTTAAACTTATAGGCTTTTTGCTAGCCATGACTTACCGTCGATGATGCAATCATAGAAGGTATCGAAAGGACACCTTTCATATTTTTTAAGATTCAGATGGGTCTCCAGCATGTGTCCTTTTTTTTTTGCCTGGGACCTAAACAGGCCAATTCGATTTCCCTCTAATGTGACCTTGTACAGTTTAAGAAGAGCCCTCCTCCAGCTTGTTGTTCAGCTCTGCTGTTCTCTGGAGGGGTGTGACTCAGCAGTATCTCATTTACATAGACACTGAAACAGCATGCTCTGGAGAGGAGTGAAAGAGAGGTCGTGAGGGGTATAAAAATGTATTATCTGAGAGGCATTTCAGGCTTAGGATTAACCCCACACTTTAATACCTCTATTACCTTATTAAAAATATATAAGAGGCAAGGGTCAAATATGGGACCTTTACAGGGGGTCACCAACGGGACCTTTATAGAATGGAGATCCCTTGGGTTAGGTTTTAGTACAACTATAATCTGCATAACAATGATATGGAATTTTGTATTTCTGGAAGACTTTACCCAGTGGGAGCAAATAAACAGGGAACAAAACAGGGCCCAGAATAGAGCCTTGGGGTCAACCATAAGGAACAAGAGCTCAGGGTGACATACACTTACCCATATGATTAGAAAATATGTATATTTAGGTAGGACAAAAAACAGCCTTTACTCTGAATCACTGCTTAAAGATAACAATCGTCTTGTATCAAATGCAGTTGTATAAAATTTAGCAGCAAAGTCAGGTCGATTACGCTGAACAGGCACAATAGCTAGCAGAGTCCACAATAGTTAGAAGATTAGACTTGAACGTCATGGGAACTTGTCCCGAATATCAGAAAAGTCCCCTTATTCTAAAATTTTTAAACGTCGAGACTGGTCTGTAATTACCAAGTTGTCTGGTCCAGATTAGCCTTTCAGATGAGACACTAGGCTACAGGTAATGATGGTCAGAACCTTACAGTTAGTACAGGAACAGATGCAAGCTTGTCTTACCTCAATTGTTCTACTGCTGATCTGTTAATAAGTCTAAAAACTTTTATCATGATGTAGTATATTTGCCATATTAACCACCCTTACCTCGTTTTTGCACCAAGACACTACTTTTTTTTTCTTTTTCTAGAGGTGTTATATCACACAAAGTACAAAGTCAGGAATTACTACCAGCCCGATGAGCTGGAAAATATGGTTCCAATAATATCCAAGCAGCATTTTGCACATTATAAAAGAAAAAAAGAAAAAAAAAAAAACTATAATATGACTATTATGGCTAGAACAACAAGGAATGAAAGATGAGCTTCTAAGTGCTGTGGACATCAGTGAACGAATCCAGCTGTAGACTTTAAAGACAAGACGCTTGCTGGCAGACGGTCAGAGATCCAGCACGGATCCGGATCCAGATCGAGAACAAAGTCAGTGAGTACAGCTAAGCCCCGAAAAACACTACAGAGAACCGGCTCTGCGACTTCTTTATGAGAGGATAGAGTCCCCGAAAAGGAACAACTTCCTTCATAAATCTTTAGGACAAACTGTACAACTTCCGCAGCTGCCAGAGGGTGAAAAGTTACTAATTCTCTTTCGAGGAAGGAAGCACAGCAGATGGAGAAGTAAAATCGGATAGAGTGTGAAAAACTGCTTGAGGAGAAGAAAGCAGAACTCAAGATCTTGATGCTTCAAGGATTTGGAGGAGAACATGAGAAATTGTGGAGAGATGATGATGATGATGACGACAAGGAAGACATTTAGATGCTTTCCAAATGAATTCTCTACTTTTAAATTAAAACAAGTTTAAGATTCTAGAGAGAGAACATTAGAGTTCTTTTGCATGCTAATTTGTTCTACTTTCAACCATATACATGTATGCAGAATGATAGCTTTATGAATATTAAGGCGGCCCAAAAGTCAGCACCCCTACACATTTTTCCAAAAATTAAATTAGGTATTTTTTTATTTTTATTCCGACCAAAAATGGATTCAAACCCTGAACTTTTTTTCTTTAGGCTGATCTGAAGTCTGTAGTCCATTAGAACCATCGCTGCACTAAAGGAGGAAATCATCTCAGCATGTCAACATGTCAGACTCACACAATTTAAACATTTGCTCTAATTTATACTCCTCAATACATGTCTGTGTATGGAGCCAGCGTTTCGAGCCACACTGTATAACACAGGAATCCTGGATGTTCGTATTACAGGCAAACTTGATTTCCTTTTGTGGGTTCAAAACACTGGGCTTCTCCAAAACAAGTAATCCTTCTTTTGTGTCTTGTTTTTCATTTAAACTTCATGTGTTTTCGCTTCTGTTTTCCCCCATACTCCACCCTGACATCTCACTGATGGTTTGTTCCCTGACTGTGCTCTCAGTGTTCTCTGCAAAAGTCTTACTGTGATTTTCCTTCCATTAAGGCTAAACCATGATTTCTGTATCCTAGCTGCACATTTCACTTGTTTTCCTGGTTTCTGACTTGCGTCTTTCCACCTGTGGCAACATCCACCACATCTGCTTGTTTAAGTGTGATAAATCCCAGCTGAACGCAATCACAATGTCTGATTGCTTCATCTAGATAAAAGGTTTCATTTCAGCGTTGCCATAGTCCCCGACTTACGAACGAGTTCTGTTCAGGGAGCAGGTTCGTAAGTTGGATTCGTTTGTAAGTATGACAAAGTGTGTCTTTCCACCTTTGACACAAATATACAATGTAAAGCATAAAAGACAAACAAACACACAAGTTCGTTGTTTTGGTTTCACATTATATTCTCGTGAAACTGTGCCTTCAAATCGCGAGGGGAATCCCGATGATAAAGGGAACCCAGGAAGACGTCAGGGGAAGGACAGCGCTACATGGGGTTTACCGCGCACTTAAACGGCTGTTTCGGACTCTGAACTATGTCTCGTTGAGGATTTTCCGAAACTAGGACTATTCATCATCAGGACAGTTTTACAGAACAGACATTTTCTATTATCGTGCTCTCGGATTGAAACCGGTGAGGCCGACTCATTTCTTCTGCACCCCGACATACATACATACATACATACAATATAACAGACTCTAGACATTTTATACATGTACTTATATACTGAAAATATTGTATATACTGTACATTGTTAATACATCCGCGGTCCTATAATTTAAGAGTTATAGTTTTAACAAAACATGAAATGCTAGAAGAAAATTATCGTATGTCTGTTACATATTATATTAAATAGACCATTCCTTTTTCTGCAATTTATCAGCTTATTTTAGATTAGATTAATTAAAAACTTAAAAATTAAAAAAACTTTTACAGTATAATTAGAGTAGCCTGTAGAGTAATTAGATCTATATGTAGTTTGAAAGCAGCGCTGAATGTGTGAAAGTTGTTTGTTTGAGAGGGAAAAAAGGAAACACAAATGCAAAGTAGAAATCTAATCCCAGATGCGGACTATGTCTAAATTTCAACGTAAAGATTTTCAACGTAAAAAAAGAATCATTTTACCAGTGTGTGTGTGTGTGTGTGTGTGTGTGTGTGTGTTGATTAGTTTTCTATAACAGCAGCTCTGACAGTAGTGTAGTAGAATTACAGGGTTAAGAATTACAGATTAAAGAATTCAGCATCAGTGCAAAACTACTGAAACTGGTTTGGACTCAGAAATAAAATATCATGTACTGCTACTTCAATATTTAGTATTTACTTCCAAGAAGCAAAAAGTTTGTGCCCCCTTTATGCTCTACAAACCTTTTCAGCCACTGAAAAACTTCTTTCTTTTTGTGTTTTTTTTTTTTTCTGTGTTTTTGCTCAACATACAGTAAATTCCTTCCTTGTGTGCGTGTGTGTCATAACTCACGGTCCATGGCCATGCCAACTGCAATGCATTTCTTGAAGCGGCACAGCTGGCACTGGTTGCGTGTGATCTTGTCGATGATGCAGCAGCCATCATACTTGCAGGAATAAGACGGGTGCAGGTTCTTCTGGATGGTGCGCCGGAAGAAACCCTGAGCGAAACAGAGAGAGAGAGTCCGTTACCAAGTTTGACACCTGGCTCATTTCTTTGCAACCTCGTATCCAAAACTGTGCTGTCATGGCAACGACATACAACCGGAGACATTAACGCGGTGTCTTTAAATCTCAGATAGAAACTTGAAGAGAGTTAGAGCGAGAGACAATCAAGACATGTCACAGCCAATCCGGTGACAGCAAGGTGACAGGATGTGTGTGTGTGTGTGTGTGTGTGTGTCAGTCTAGTGTTAAATATAGGACAAATATCAGACAGAGTAGCTCTGACAGCAGAGCATCTAGAGGAATCATCGAGTTCCACTAAAAACTTTTAAAGACTTTTTCAAGGCTGCTTAAACTGAAGTTGAGTGTAAATCTGCAGCGCACACACACACACACACACACACACACACACACACACACACACACACACACAAGCATGATGTGGGGTCACGTGTACTGCGCAGCTCACCGCCATAAACACGTGTCTTTCACATACTCTACATACAACTACAGGAAAAAACAACTATTACAACAAATTAGTCATTAAGAATATAAATGTAAGGAAGTAAGAAAGAAAAAAGAAAAGAAAAAAACAATGGGGAAGAAAGATAGAAAGAAGGAAGAAAGAAACGAAAAGAAAAAAATTAACGAATGTAAAAAGTAAAAAAATAAATAAGAAAATAAGAAAGAACGAAAAAGAAAAATAGATGCAAGTAAAAAGACAACAGATAAGAAAAAGAAAGAAAGAATGACAACAGAAAAGAAAGATTGCAATAAAGAAAAAATAATGGAGGTAAAAAGACAACAGAAATTAAGAAATAAACAAAGAAAAAGACAAATCAATAGAAGTTAAAAGACAATAAATAAGAAAAAGAAAGAACGAAAGATTGATTTCAGTCGGTTTGTGAGCTGTAATGAAGCAGAGTTTGATCTAGAGGACAGAAGGAGACGCACACGCGTGTGTCCACCGCAGCGTGCACGTCCCCTCGATGCCATGACCTCGGCCAGATACAGAACCGTAACCTACAGCGAGTCCACACCCTCCTCCTCCTCTGACAACGGCCTCCACCGTACACACACCTCTTCTCTCAATCTTTCTCGCTTGTCTTTATTTTTCTACATTCTTTGTTTCTTCCTTTATTTTCCTAATATTTTTCATTCATTTCATTTTTTTTCTGCCAACCTTTATTCTTTCTTTTTCTACTATTTTTATATCATTCACTCTTTTCTTTCTTTCAATATTTTTCTTGTATTTTCTTTCTCCCTTTCCTTTTTCTTTTCTTTCTATTTTTCTTCCTTCTTTGCTGTCTGCTTGCTTTTTCTATTATTTGTTTCTTTCTCTGTATTTCTTTCTTGCTCAAATTTTTCCAACTTTCTTTTCATATTATGTTGTTTTATTTCTTTTATTGTTCACCTTCTTCCTTTCTCATTGTTGTAATATTTATTTTCTTTTCTTCCTTTTTCCATCTTGTTCTTTCTTGCCTTGTTTCTTCTTTTGTATGTCTTCTTTTGTTGTCGCAATTTTGTAAAATAAAGAGCATTGCTGAAATATTTGATATTTTCATCAAAAGATGTTTTACTTTTTACATTTAATCACAAATAGAAATATTCAACAAACAATATTTAAAAAAATTTTTTTTTACGTTTTATATTTATATGAAAATTTTGCAAATATAATTTAATTCAAATGAATATTTTAGCTGTTCAGTGCTATTAGTGATGGACAAGCAGCAGTCCAGAAATAAATATTAATAAAAACAAAATAGAGATTTATAGTTTTATCAATTACATTATAAACACCAAATCAGTTTTTAAAAATAAAAACTATTAAAAAGAAAAAAAAAAACTGAGCATAATGAGACTTAATTCATCACAAACATTAATAATTTAGATTAAACTACAATATCATCTAGTTCTAATGTACAGTATACGGTGTGTGTGTGTGTGTGTGTGTGTGTGTGTGTGTGTGTGTATATATATACACACCTTGCAGCCCTCGCAGGTTATGCAGCGGTAATGGTAGCCAGTGGCTTTGTCTCCACACACCACACACGGCTCATCCTTCTCTAGATAACTCGGGATGTACCCTAACACACAGAAAAAAGTGTTGAGTTAATACACACACACACACACACACACACACACTAAACAGGTTTTTTTTTTTTTTTTTTAACCCTTTTTGGCTGCTTTCCAAATATTACCGCACATTTCAGTCCCCTACATACAAACATTCAAGTTATGAACTTTCAAAGATACAAATATGCATTCATGCAAGTTCAATCGGGTAGGTAGATCACATGTACAGCACACACTGTCATGAGTGTGAAGCGTGAGTCTTCTTGAAGTGCAGTACAAGTCCTGGACGTCTGGAAGCAAGCTTAAAACAGCAGCAATAAGGCCGGCAATGCGCCAAGCGATAACGATGGAGACAAAAGTGAAAATAATTGAGAGAATGTAGTGAGGGGGGCAGACACTGCTCGTTCTTTTAACATGAATTGTTCAACCATCAGCACGAGTCTAAGGAGCACTGTGCTGTAATATACTGTGTATATACAATTGTGTTAGTGTCCTAGTAACTGGACAATGTTTGTTGGACCTATGGACAAATCAGACTTACGAACGAGCTCTCGAAACAACGTTTAGACGACCAAAACTTCATTTCTGCTGGGCTTTGTCATCACCTCTGAAACGGGAGGCTCCTTCCAGCTTCCTTTTTACCGTTTGTTCAGAACGTCCATTGAGGCTGCAATGCTAAACTCTACGACATTTTCAGAACCAAAGATATTACAATGTCTGGTTTCTCGCTACAGCTGTGTTTTTTTTGCCTTATTAACAGACTGTTTATAGAGCACTTGCAGTCATGCGATCAAGAATAAAAACCTCTGGCCATGTTGTTAAGCAATCACTGGAGTTATTGGATGTCACTGATCTTTATCAGTGCTGCAGCTGCTCTTTACAATGATTTCTTTGTCTATGTTAAATGGCCTGCTAAGATTTAATGTTAATTTATTGTCTAAACATTTTATTCAACAATACAACATTGTTTAAGTATAATTTAAGGACAGTTTATTCTCTGGTAATAAACACATCAGTTTCTGACATGTTATTTTTCTCCCTACCTTGGCGTCCAGCCGTCTCTCTGTCTCTGCCATCTGCGCTGTCTGACTGAGTGACAAGTGAAATATACTGAACAAAAGGATACTTCAGGATACTTGGTTTATACTGACAAGCTCAGAGAAAAGTTTATCGAGCCTCTACTTCTACTTCATATTTTGATACAGTGGAACCTTGGAAGCGGGCTCGTATTCCAAAAAAACACTCGTAAACCAAATATAATTTTCCCATAAGAAATAATGAAAACTCAAATTATTCGTTCTACAGCCCAAAAAAATAAATACATAAAAATAATTAACACAATATATAAAGTAAAAATATAAATTAACCTGCACTTAACATTTTAAAAAAGTACAAATAAATCCAGACAGATAAGTGTTTCTGTTTGTGCGCGCAGGCGCCGTGTATTTGTATGCGTGTGTGTGTGGAATTAGCCCCTCGCCTCGTCTTAAACAGTAAAACTCCTTCTCCCTTCCCACACCTCGCTTTTTAAGTTTCATAACTAACACACACAATGCAAACACTGTTTTAACGAGAAAAAAAAAAGAAATCTCTCTAATGATACTCGTGAGCATACTAACTGAATCACTGCTGTAAAGTAAAAAAAACAAAAAAAAACAAACAAATGAACCAGCACCTTACCTTTGAAAAGAATCGCAACAGAGCTGAGTTTTCTGTGTAAATAAAGCGCGTGTGTGCAGCCGGAGAAAGTGTGTGTGTGGGTCGGTGTCAAATTACGTGCGCGCACACACAAAGTACATATGAGTAAAGTGTGTGTGTGGGGCACAGTGTCAAATTACGTGCGCACACACAGAAGAGAGACTGAGATGTTGATTATACCAGTAAGAGACGAGCACTAAGACGCAGCAGGGGAGACGATTACCCATAATTCCCGCAGCGCAAGAGAGAAAAATCATTGGCTCAGTTGTGATCGCTTGCCGCTCGATGTCAAAATAAGAGTCGCATGCGTGATACGTGATACTCGGCGCTCGTAAACTAATACTTGCTCGGTTTCCGATTAAAAATTTATTAAAAATCTTTGCTCGGTTTGCGGAACACTCGTAAACCACGTTACTCGCAATCCGAGGTTCCATTGTACTTCATATTTTATCTTTTTATCTTCCTGCTACGTTTACTGTTTCTCCTCCCACTACCTCAGCTCACTACCTCATTACCACAAAGTATTGGAATGTTATGTTGTCACTTCGTCACTCTTGTTTGCACATTTGCAAGTGCACTTTATGTTGTCTCAGCTAGCCAGCTAATCAGGTTTCTAAGTTAGCTAGTTAGCTTTTTGTTCATTTATGTTGCAAATCTAAGTCGTCTTGACAATCCGTCTCGCAAGTGCACTTTATGTTGTCTCGGCCAGTCAGCTAACTAGGTTTTATTAGTTAGCTAGTTAGTTTATGTAGCATTAGTAAACATCACATCAAAATAAAAATAAGAACATAAAAATAATAGCAATTAAAGTAAATACCAAAGTAAGTAAATATTTGTTTGAGATTTTTTTTTTATTAATAAAAGAAATATGTTTTTATTCCTGAGTTTGTGTTTTGATTTTTCAATATGATAAATATAGAGAGAGATAGATAGATAGATCTTTATTGTCACTGCCGAGTACAGGTAGTCAATCACGAAAAGCAGTTTAGTGTCTCCCAGAAGTGCAAACAGCAGTGTATATACATCAGTGCAAATAAGCGCATTGTGCAGCTTATAAAGTGCAGGTTAAATAAGTAGATTTAGATAAATATATAATGAATATTTTATAACAAGCTGATGCAGTGCGCAGTAGCTCTAAAATCAATAACCATCTGCAATGGAAAATTACATTTTAAAATGAGAGATACAAGTAGACATATCCGAAAAACTATCTATAAAATGATGCATTTGGATATCAGAAAAAGAAAACATGTAGAGAATAATAATAGTAATAATAAGAGAGCTGTAAAATGAAGTACAGGTAAACCAGGTGTAAGTGGTTTAAATGGTTTAACAGTGTGGTGGTCCCTGTTTACTGGCAGCTAATTTTGCTAGTTATTTGTTATACATGTTTAGTTTATTTTCAATTTATATTAAACATTTTACATACATTTGACTAGATTCAAGATATTCTCACATTTTGTAGTGCACAAAGTTCATAAATAATGCACTTCACAGCCTAGCTGCAGGAGAGAATAGAACTTTAATGTGTCAACTCAAAGTTTACTTCTCTTAGACCTAAAGGTATACTTTTACAAACTGAAAAGTGGGACAATTTAGTTCCAATAATTACTGAAATAGTACATTGTTCGTAAAGTACACTGCTATAAAACTGCTACCTGACACAAAACGGTGACTTTACAAGTGTAGGTTATCTGCACCAGCCTCGCCCTCCTGCTGGATGCCTGTTAACAACAAAACTCTTCTCTTTTTGTCAGCTGGTAGCCGATAAAACTTCCAGTCTTCCAGGGTTTTGACCTCATTTGCTGGGGCGACCCCAGCACTACAACTGCCTGGCACGGTACAGATTCATATCTGGTATCTATAGTACATGTAGTCCCTGACTTACGAACGAGTTCTGTTCCAGGAGCGCGTTCGTAAGTCTGATTTGTTGTCGTTGTTGTCTGACAAAGTGACTCGTATACGCCTATAACATGAATATACAACGTAAAGCATAAGAACCCAGTTGAGTGAATCTGTCCCCTTTCCCCCCCCACACTGCCATCATGTGTCCCAAAACCATAATTGGGTCTAAGGAAATGAATCTCACATGTCAAATGCACTAGTTTTATTTCTGCACCTTTAAATCGTGAGATGAATCCAGGAATCCCATTTTGTCTGTTTTCTCTCCATTTTCAGCTGTTTTCCACTGTATTGGACTGTGAACTCTGTTTTGTTGAGGATTTTCCAAAATTAGGATTATTCACCATCAGGACTGATTCATTGAAACCAGTGCGGCCGACTCATTACTCCCGCACCCGACACGCACACAAACAATATACAGGACTTTAGATGCTTTATACATTCACTTACACACTGAAATTATTGAAATTATATGAAATTGTAAATAGT